>CM032476.1:94235-105401 GCA_019059595.1 Marasmia exigua
TGAGTTATTATTTAACACTAATTCTATACATTGTCGTGGTTTTTTAAGAATTTCCACATTTTTCGGCTGATTAGAACTGGAATTACTAATGGCAGGCTCAGTTGTCAAATCTGTAGTATTGTCTTCATAATTATTTAAACGTTTCCGAGTCTGTGCTCTCGTCGTGACTGATACAACGTGTTCTCTCATACTCTTTAAATCATCGCTGGTGCTTGGTAGCCGACTCAAAGCGTCTGCAGCAGCATTTTGCGGTCCCGGAATATATTCGATGTCAAAATCGTATTCTTCTAAATACAATCTAAATTTCGTTAGTCGACTCGATGGATCAGTCATTCCGAAAAGATAAATTAATGGCTTATGGTCTGTTATAATTTTAAACCTTTTGCCATAAAGATACGGTCTAAAATGTTTAGTAGCCCACACTATTGCTAACAACTCTAACTCTATCACCGGGTATCGCGTTTCTGCGGGTTTCAAGTTACGGCTAGCGTACGCGACCACCTTGCCGTTGCTGTTAGACAGTACGGCGCCTAAGCCTATCTTTGATGCGTCAGTGTTTAATATAAAGGTATTGTTTTCTGAAAAATCAGGGTAGTCTAAAACCTGTGGACTCAAAAGTGCATCTTTTAATTTCAAAAATGCAGTTTCGCATTCTGATGTCCAATTGAAATCTACATTCTTTTTTGACTCAAAAGACTTATCTTCCGAAATAATATTACTAGTGCACGGCTCACTTATCCCTAATTGCTTAATTTTACTGTAAACTATCTTAATTTCCCCAAGTAATGAATTAATTAAATCTACTTCGGAAGGATCTAATAAAGCTAATTGTTTATTTAAGTCAGACACACTATACTCAACGTTAGTGAAAATATTTTTTGCTTCCTCTAATTTTTTACTACCTATTTCCTTCTGTCGTCTCTCTGGTCCTAATTTCACTAAACTCTCACGTAAGTGATTTAATTTCTGCAATAATTCTGTTAATTGTTCAGACATAATATTAAAAAAAACTATATAAATATCTACTTTATCGAACTATTATAACCTTTGTCAATAATCAAAATCATTTACCCATTACATTCACAACTTATGTTTCTTAAACAACAAAAAAAAAAAAAAAGTTAACTAAAATACCGTGAATAACGCAAGGGTCTCGCAGTGATGTGGCAGGCCGGAAGTGATGACATGTTGGCAGCACGGGGCACGTAGGCAGCTGGAAGTAGGGCGCGGGCACGACGCGGCGCACGCTGCAGGCTGCTCGACGAGTGGGCCGGGATATCCCTGGACTCCCTCCAACTGGGCGGGGCTATACCCTGGACACCATCCTTGACCCGTACGCTTCTTTCTTCACGTGTATCCACATTCTTCTATAAGGTTTCGGGAATAATAGTGTTTTCTTCTTGTTTTTTTTTCTATACAATAATATTCATTCTTCTTGATTAAAATAGTTATTTTCCTTTCTTCAAAAGTCCAAATCCGTTGGAGGCAGGTTCGCCATGGAGTATCTTAAGGTTGATAGGTGTTGGGGATGTGTTAAGTAAAACCAGCAGTTAGCAATATCATGTTGTATTGTCTGAGGTTACAATACAAGAGAGCGATTCTAACGTAATCAATTATATTTAACTTAACTAATTAGTAGGTCATCAGCGACATACGTCATGTAGCAGCGCGTAACATTAAGTGACGGTGCAAGTCTAATACGGCTATAGTACACTCGGGTCGGTATATCAGATTTGGTCAAAATTGATCTATAGCAAAGTAAGATGCTTTTCTAATATATTTCCACTAGGCGACTCGGGAAAACGATATAAAACATCGTATCAGTAAAGTTGAATTTTTGGCGTAAAAACATACTTCAGGTCGGGATACCAAATGTGGTCATAATCGATCTACAGCAAAGTACGATGCTTTTTGTATGTATTTCGACTTGACGACTCAGAAAAACGATATAAAACATCGTATCAGTAAAGTTTAGTTTTCGGCGTAAAGGCATACCTCAGGTCGGGATACCAAATATGGTCATAATCGATTTACAGCAAAGTAAGATGCTTTTTGAATGTATTTCGACTGGGCGACTTAGGAAAACGATATAAAACATCGTATCAATAAAGTTGAATTTTTGGCGTTAAGCCTTATCTAGGGTCGGTATATCGGATTTGGTCAAAATTGATCTACAGCAAAGTAAGATGCTTTTCTAATATATTTCCACTAGGCGACTCGGGAAAACGATATAAAACATCGTATCAGTAAAGTTGAATTTTTGGCGTAAAGGCATACTTCAGGTCGGGATACCAAATATGGTCATAATCGATTTACAGCAAAGTAAGATGCTTTTTGAATGTATTTTGACTGGGCGACTCAGGAAAACGATATTAAACATCGTATCAATAAAGTTGAATTATTGGCGTTAAGCCTTATCTCGGGTCGGTATATCGGATTTGGTCAAAATCGATTTACAGCAAAGTAAGATGCTTTTTGAATGTATTTTGACTGGGCGACTCAGGAAAACGATATAAAACATCGTATCAATAAAGTTGAATTTTTGGCGTTAAGCCTTATCTCGGGTCGGTATATCGGATTTGGTCAAAATTGATCTACAGCAAAGTAAGATGCTTTTCTAATATATTTCCACTAGGCGACTCGGGAAAACGATATAAAACATCGTATCAGTGAAGTTGAATTTTTGGCGTAAAGGCATACTTCAGGTCGGGATACCAAATGTGGTCATAATCGATCTACAGCAAAGTACGATGCTTTTTGTATGTATTTCGACTTGACGACTCATAAAAACGATATAAAACATCGTATCAGTAAAGTTAAGTTTTCGGCGTAAAGGCATACCTCAGGTCGGGATACCAAATATGGTCATAATCGATTTACAGCAAAGTAAGATGCTTTTTGAATGTATTTCGACTGGGCGACTTAGGAAAACGATATAAAACATCGTATCAATAAAGTTGAATTTTTGGCGTTAAGCCTTATCTAGGGTCGGTATATCGGATTTGGTCAAAATTGATCTACAGCAAAGTAAGATGCTTTTCTAATATATTTCCACTAGGCGACTCGGGAAAACGATATAAAACATCGTATCAGTAAAGTTGAATTTTTGGCGTAAAGGCATACTTCAGGTCGGGATACCAAATATGGTCATAATCGATTTACAGCAAAGTAAGATGCTTTTTGAATGTATTTTGACTGGGCGACTCAGGAAAACGATATTAAACATCGTATCAATAAAGTTGAATTTTTGGCGTTAAGCCTTATCTCGGGTCGGTATATCGGATTTGGTCAAAATCGATTTACAGCAAAGTAAGATGCTTTTTGAATGGATTTCGACTGGGCGACTCAGGAAAACGATATAAAACATCGTATCAATAAAGTTGAATTTTTCGCGTTAAGCCTTATCTCGGGTCGGTATATCGGATTTGGTCAAAATTGATCTACAGCAAAGTACGATGCTTTTCTAATATATTTCCACTAGGCGACTCGGGAAAACGATATAAAACATCGTATCAGTAAAGTTGAATTTTTGGCGTAAAGGCATACTTCAGGTCGGGATACCAAATGTGGTCATAATCGATCTACAGCAAAATACGATGCTTTTTGTATGTATTTCGACTTGACGACTCAGAAAAACGATATAAAACATCGTATCAGTAAAGTTTAGTTTTTGGCGTAAAGGCATACCTCAGGTCGGGATACCAAATATGGTCATAATCGATTTACAGCAAAGTAAGATGCTTTTTGAATGTATTTCGACTGGGCGACTCAGGAAAACGATATTAAACATCGTATCAATAAAGTTGAATTTTTGGCGTTAAGCCTTATCTCGGGTCGGTATATCGGATTTGGTCAAAATCGATTTACAGCAAAGTAAGATGCTTTTTGAATGTATTTCGACTGGGCGACTCAGGAAAACGATATAAAACATCGTATCAATAAAGTTGAATTTTTGGCGTTAAGCCTTATCTCGGGTCGGTATATCGGATTTGGTCAAAATCGATTTACAGCAAAGTAAGATGCTTTTTGAATGTATTTCGACTGGGCGACTCAGGAAAACGATATAAAACATCGTATCAATAAAGTTGAATTTTTGGCGTTAAGCCTTATCTCGGGTCGGTATATCGGATTTGGTCAAAATTGATCTACAGCAAAGTAAGATGCTTTTCTAATATATTTCCACTAGGCGACTCGGGAAAACGATATAAAACATCGTATCAGTAAAGTTGAATTTTTGGCGTAAAGGCATACTTCAGGTCGGGAAACCAAATGTGGTCATAATCGATCTACAGCAAAGTAAGATGCTTTTTGAATGTATTTCGACTTGACGACTCAGGAAAACGATATAAAACATCGTATCAATCTAGTTGAATTTTTGGCGTTAAGCCTTATCTCGGGTCGGTATCGGTCGGATTTGGTCAAAATTGATCTACAGCAAAGTAAGATGCTTTTCTAATATATTTCCACTAGGCGACTCGGGAAAACGATATAAAACATCGTATCAGTAAAGTTGAATTTTTGGCGTAAAGGCATACTTCAGGTCGGGATACCAAATGTGGTCATAATCGATCTACAGCAAAGTACGATGCTTTTTGTATGTATTTCGACTTGACGACTCAGAAAAACGATATAAAACATCGTATCAGTAAAGTTTAGTTTTCGGCGTAAAGGCATACCTCAGGTCGGGATACCAAATATGGTCATAATCGATTTACAGCAAAGTAAGATGCTTTTTGAATGTATTTCGACTGGGCGACTCAGGAAAACGATATTAAACATCGTATCAATAAAGTTGAATTTTTGGCGTTAAGCCTTATCTCGGGTCGGTATATCGGATTTGGTCAAAATTGATCTACAGCAAAGTAAGATGCTTTTCTAATATATTTCCACTAGGCGACTCGGGAAAACGATATAAAACATCGTATCAGTAAAGTTAAATTTTTGGCGTAAAGGCATACTTCAGGTCGGGATACCAAATGTGGTCATAATCGATCTACAGCAAAGTACGATGCTTTTTGTATGTATTTCGACTTGACGACTCAGAAAAACGATATAAAACATCGTATCAGTAAAGTTTAGTTTTCGGCGTAAAGGCATACCTCAGGTCGGGATACCAAATATGGTCATAATCGATTTACAGCAAAGTAAGATGCTGTTTGAATGTATTTCGACTGGGCGACTCAGCGAAACGATATTAAACATCGTATCAATAAAGTTGAATTTTTGGCGTTAAGCCTTATCTCGGGTCGGTATATCGGATTTGGTCAAAATCGATTTACAGCAAAGTAAGATGCTTTTTGAATGTATTTCGACTGGGCGACTCAGGAAAACGATATAAAACATCGTATCAATAAAGTTGAATTTTTGGCGTTAAGCCTTATCTCGGGTCGGTATATCGGATTTGGTCAAAATCGATTTACAGCAAAGTAAGATGCTTTTTGAATGTATTTCGACTGGGCGACTCAGGAAAACGATATAAAACATCGTATCAATAAAGTTGAATTTTTGGCGTTAAGCCTTATCTCGGGTCGGTATATCGGATTTGGTCAAAATTGATCTACAGCAAAGTAAGATGCTTTTCTAATATATTTCCACTAGGCGACTCGGGAAAACGATATAAAACATCGTATCAGTAAAGTTGAATTTTTGGCGTAAAGGCATACTTCAGGTCGGGATACCAAATGTGGTCATAATCGATCTACAGCAAAGTACGATGCTTTTTGTATGTATTTCTGATGAATTGTAAAAAAAGACACTTCGATGGTTTAAACAGTTTATAATTCGACTTTGTAAATAACACGTTATGACAGGAGATACCGTAGACACCGTGAGAGAGAGAGCCTACTTAGCTACAGTACTCATTAACGCAGCTACAACATTGCTCATGAATTAGGGCAGGCGTCCATACTTCCATCATCCTCTCCTGGACGCTGACACTTTAGAACTAAACCCAATGACGAGGTGAAGTTCTGATGTTTCGGTCGATGAAGACCTTTAGTCAAAACATCAGCGATCATGTCTCCAGTGCATCTATATCGCACCACGATTTGTTTGGAAGCAATCTTCTCTCTAACGAAGTGGTAGCGAACGTCTATATGCTTGCTGCGCGCGTGATAAACAGCATTCCCTGAAAGACTAATCGCACTCTGATTATCACAATAAATTGTTAAAGGTGAACCTTTAAGCTCACGTTGAAATTCGTCTGCCAGCTGCTTCAACCACAAAGCTTCCTGAATAGCTGACGCTAGAGCCATATACTCAGCCTCACTGGTTGAGAGAGCTACAGTCTGCTGTTTTTTAGAATTCCAGCTTATTGCTGCACCCTGGAATAAAAATAAATAGCCCGTGCAAGATCTTCGGTCTTCAATATCATTAGCCCAGTCTGAATCGCAATAGCCTGAAATTTCTCCATTGATATTCCTTTTATAAACCAGTTTTAAATTGATTGTAGCTTTCAAGTACCTCAGAACTCGTTTTAGAGCCACCCAATGTTCATTAGTAGGCTGACTGTTGTACCTACTCAGTGAATTTACTATATAAGTAATGTCCGGTCTAGTCCCTTGTGACAAGTACAACAAACATCCAATAATTTCCTGATATGGAATATCCTTTAATATTTCTTTTTGGCTCTCAGCCTTCCTCAGCTTAACATTAGCATCAGCTGGTGTCCACACCGGCTTGCATTCACTCATTCCAAATCGTGCAAGTATTAATTTTATGTAAATAGATTGGTCAATGGCAATGCTATCCTCATCTTGTGAAATTCTGAATCCAATACAGTGTTCAGCTATTCCAAAATCTTTCATAAAAAGTTTCTCTTTTAACTTTCCTATTATCATTTGTGAAGTTTTCTCGTTGTTATAAAAACAGAGTATATCGTCCACATATACTGTGATGAAAAATTTATCACTTGTATCTATGTTTGAACGAGTCATACCACTTTCTAAAAGAACAGCATTCAATTTTTTGTTCCATTGCCTACTGGCTTGTTTGAGTCCATATATTGATTTTTCCAGTCTACATACTTTATCGACGTCTTCATAACCAGGCGGTAAGGACATGTAAATCTCTTCATCAATATCACCTTGTAAAAAGGCTGTAACTGCGTCCATTTGGTGTATTTTAAGTTTATATTTGGCGCCAAGACCAATTAAGTATCTTAGAGATGTATAATGGACCACTGGAGCAAATACCTCATTGTAGTCAATACCCTTGACTTGTTTATATCCTTTAATGGACAACATTTCAAAATTGCTAAGCTCTGAAACAAAAAATACCAATTCTTTGTTTACTTTTCTGCTGCTCGAATATATATTTATTCATTTTTTATATTGCTTATTTACTGAGAAAAAAATTAAAAACTAAAAAACGTAAGATGACGTCATCGGTCGGCAGAATGTAAAATATTTCTTTGCTTAGCACATTATAGTTTTAAATTTACGTAATGCCAAACCCATGACATGTAACTGTCAAAAAAAAAGACAACTTGTCAACGTTGAATGTATGAATGACGTTGACAATGTTGACACTAGTATTATTTACCTTTGACAGTAGTACCTTTTTTTTATTAAAACAATGATAACCTCTCGTATGTGGAATACTGCCAACTGTCAAATTTCATTTTTTGACGTGCCGTGGGTCCCGCTCAGGGACGCTCCACAGACAGGGGTAATTTTGTGGCAGAGGTTTAGAAAAACCCAATTTTCGCCGAATCTGCTTGATTATATGTATTATTTACAATATTTTTGTTGATAAAACATATTTCTTCAAGTAATTACTCACACTTCACCTGATTTTGAATTGAATTGGAACTGTACTCTGAGAAAAGATATGGGTTACTTACAAGTTCGACTTATATTTGCTGATTAATAAAAAAATAAAAGACTGATGTTTCATTTATTGATTTATTTTCATAATTTATTACATATATTTTAAAATAAATACGACAAAGAAGATGTTTCAATACATTTTTTATACTACTAGTGTTTTTAAACTTTGGTTTCAAAAAAGACCTTCTTCAAAAGTCTCTTAAGTGGGTCTCATATTATACTAGATATTATTACATTATTTACATCAGAGACAAAGTGTTTTTTGTTTCCAATAATTTCATTATGTTTCCAAACTAGTGTAAATAATAACACATAGTTACAAACAACATATTTTAAGTATGAAGGGATCAAAAATGAGACTCAAAATTGGTCCATAGAACACAGTGTCAATAAAACTAATATTTTGCAAGCAAATTTAGATACAACCACGATAATAATATCATTTTTTGGATTTTCATTAAACTAAAGATTGATTAAATTAAAAAAAACGACTTGTTTCATAGAAAAATATCAAAAGGTAAGGTCATAAACATAGTGACCAATTCACATTTCTGATCCATGATGGCTACATAGTATGGATAAGACTTATTCAAATAAAATAAAATTATGTCATTACTAACTATAATTCGTGGTTTTTTGTTTAACGTTTTTGTTAGTGAGTAAAAAAAAGGTTATTTTAGGAATTTATTATTTTGTGCTTTTTTTTTATTTTTCGGTAAGTGACTCTTATTATCGACTTTATTTACATCATGTATTTCGATACCGCCCGGATAAAAGGTCACTTATCGTTAGCGGTTTAGTAAAGGGTTCAGTCCCGTTGTCTACGAATTTGAAGTTGTCCACTCTGCCATGCCTCTGAAAAATGATACATAGTCAATTAATATCACATCAGTCTAATAATTTTGATTACGGCACCGAATCCAATAGCAGAACTCTTCTAGAACACACTCAAATAACTGAAAACTATCTAAAAAAAAACAACTGTAATAAGAAAAAAAAACATTAAGTACAAAAAAATAAAATTCACTATCAAGTCCTATCCATGTTAGCTTAGCCGGCAGCTATTTTGTGATGCCAAACCCCCTTCCGTGGAGAGTCCCGGAGCGGGACTTTCGAGCGCCTTCATGCATTTAAGGTAGAAGTTTCCGCATTTACTTCTAAAATACATGCATTTGGTCATAATCTGACTAAATTTCACTAAATAGTGATCTATGTACAAGAATTTTTAAGGGATTTTAATAAGTTTTCAATCAAATATGACAAAATTAAATCGAAGGATAATTTTGTCGAATGGCTTGGACGTTGGATCAGAGGCTGTTTTTGACCTAAAAATGTGAAGAAAATGCACATTTATGTAAATAAAATCAAACATTACTTACGGTTCTATGTCTTGAATGCCACAAAATCGCCAAAACACACAAATTATCTTAAAATCGGCCGCTCTAAATAGCAGATACAGGCAGAAAAATTCGTAGAATCAGTCACAGATTCTCTAACAGATTTTTCGTTTTTTTTTGTACCACAGATGTCCTAAATAGTTGTCGAAAAAGCTCATTGTAAACCCCTTACCCGTTTTCAAACGTCAAAACATGAAACGTTAAAATAAAAACCGTAAAATAAGGCATATTTTAGAACCGCAATCGTCAGCATTTTTTGCGTCCCTGAGCGGGACTTCCACAGTATAGCGATATTTGTTATTAACTGTCAACGTCCCGCTCCGGGACATCCACAGTTGAGAGGATAAGCAAAGGAATATCGCTGTATTCAGCCGTCCGATGACGTCATTTGGCGCTTACGACTATTTAGAATAAAAAGAATTTCAATAATTATTTTATGCATGAAAATGGACAAATTTTGAAAAAAGAAAAAATATGGGTCTGTTCATTTTATGTCTACTTTCATATAAAAAAACAATATGGACATGTTAAAAATATGAAATGTTGTCCATTACGAGTCTCGCTTTGTAGCGTGAAACACATCCATTACCATCCATTTTAGTTTTAAAAACCCATTTACTGGGAATAACTGATTTTCCTTTAGGTAAGTCAACCAGTACCCATGTGTTATTCTTTAGTAATGATTGATACTCCTCATCCATGGCTCTCCTCCATTCAACAACCTTATCGCTGTTAAGAGCTTCTTGATGACTTTGCGGATCATTGTTTAATAAATTCATTGTAGATTCAACATTCTGACACATTAGTGAAGAGGGACTCTGATGAATGTTAAAATTGTGACTTCCCATTTGCTGACGAGGTCTCAGTGTAATATTAGATACCGGTGGAGAGTCAATTGTCACATCAGGTATGTATGTCTCATCAATGACATCTTCAAATTCATCAGAATCATCTGAAATAGAAATATTTTGAGCTTCCATTTCACCAGTTTGAAGAATCTCGTCATTTCTTTCCACAGTCGCAGTGTCTTCGACTTCATCACAACACAGAGGTAAGCAAATAATCTCCTTTTCTTTTGTTTCATTACATGTTTCCTTAGTATTTTTATTTTCCTCTATCTCTATGTCATTTTTACTAATTTCTTTTTCTTTTTCAGGTACATCCAGCACTTTATTTCTTTTGATTAAAGCTTCTAAGAATACAACATCTCTACTAATGATACCTTTCTTTGTTTCAGGATCTATGAATCGGTACCCTTTAGTACTGTCGCTGTATCCAACAAAAATCAACCTACGTGATTTTGCATCAAGCTTTGTTCTGTTTTCTTTAGGAATAAGCACCATTGCAGGACATCCAAAAATTCTCATATGACTCAAGTTAGGTTTCGTACCACTCCATTTTTCAAAAGGCGTCAGATCAGATAAAGTGCAGGTTGGAGACCGGTTTACAATGTAAGCAGCTGTGGCAACTGCTTCTGCCCAGAATGTGACCTGCAATTCAGCATTTAGAATCATACATTTAGCACGCTCCACCAAAGTTCTGTTCATTCTTTCACTTAGGCCATTTTGTTCTGGAGTGTATGGAGTAGACGTTTGGTGCAGAATTCCATGTTGCTTCAAATAATCCTCAAAATTTTTATTTTTGTATTCAGTCCCATTATCGGTTCTTAGAATTTTTATTTTTGTATTTAACTCATTTTCTACTCTATTCTTAAATTCCAAGAATTTCATGAATACTTCACTTTTATTACTAATAAAATATACATGTACTTTTCGAGAAAAAATCATCTATAAAGGTTACAAAGTACCTTGCCCCTCCTATAGAAGTATGTTTCATCGGTCCACATACATCACTGTGGATGAGCTCTAGCAAGCTGGTTGCACGGGAGCCTTCAGCGGGGAACGGTTTTCTCGTCTGCTTACCTTCAAGAACAGGAACAC
>CM032476.1:105501-138508 GCA_019059595.1 Marasmia exigua
AAACATGACTATTAGTTATAATTTGCACGGTATCAAAAGTTCGGTTACTACTGAAATTGTGGTCATAGATGTTTACCATTTTTTAAAAAAATATTGAAAATCATTTAATAAAGGACAAAGTAAATAACTTTATCAGTATATAATGTCTTTCACTGTGTCTATAACTGACAGAGACGCTTTTTCAATAACAAAATTATCTCCTACATTTAGAATTAAGTGGAGAGTATGAGTGCGGGTCTCTGCTATTTTTCTACATTAACTCTCTTCCGAATATAGATGAAAGAAACAATAAATTTTACTACGGTAATAAGGAGTATAGAAATACCGAAGGATCGTGATGAATACAAGATATTTGTGATTATCTTCAGTGCAAATCAAAAATGCTACATGAAGTAACGGCAATACAATACTTTTAAAAACGGGATTTTCTGTTGCAGATGTTTTGACATTGATAAAACAGATTCGATGGCAGGATTTTGGGTTTTGGTCTTGTAAACGGTAAAAGAAGAATATAAAAACCGAGTCTCCGGAATCCTGTCAACATTCTACCAACGAACAATAGTACGCATCGAACGTGATGTGTAAAGCGATGTTTGTGAATGGAAAAAGCAAGTCATATAATTTAGAATTTGTGCCAAAACGTACCACCTGGCTTATCGAATTATTGAAAATACCTAAGAACTAATTCTACTTTCCTGTCAATCAAAGTTCAATAACCGCTATCCAGTATAAAGATTGTTCGACGGAGAAAATAAAACAAATTAACCTACGCGGTGAAGAGGTACAGCTTATTTACACTTTAGAAGAAAATGTTAAATTTCAAAAAAACCTAGCGGTCTCTCGAACAATCAAACCAGTTCAAGAGACATCGCATAAAAGAGCAACCACTTTATCCCCCCCCTGTAAAAGAGCTGACCAAAACAAAATAAGACATTTGAAAATACTGGATTGATAAAATGAACATTTTAAATATTGCACAATCTCAACACACGTCCACATGGTCATGACAACAGCATGAAAGTTTGAATTTCATTCCTACAAGCCATATGTAACAAGTTTCAAAAGAATGATGAATACGAATACCCATTAATCAACAAGATTTATAGTATTACTGCGCTCAGCAGTTTGTCTTATCGAAGGCAGAGGCCGATGTGTATAAACATAACAGTACTACAAAAGAAAAGGAAATGAGTATCACACGTCCATTTTGTCAACAATTTCGCTTTATTTTTATTCAAGACATTCGTTATGAAAATATAAAACGGTATTGAAAATATGATAGAATCAAAAATGCGGGTAGTACAACCACAATAAAATTCGTACTAGCGTTAAATGATAGCGAGTCTAAATGTGCCAATGTTTGAGGTTGGTCCCCTCATGGTATATCCAATACTAATAATGGTGTATTTTCAGCCTCTATTCCATTAAATAAGTATTAGGTTCGCAGAAGATTATGAAAAAATCATTATAAATTGTAAACATGAATTAGTTCTTTTAAGAAGTAACACCAATATCTTAACGCTTTGAAAGTTAAGTGCTGGTGAGTTGTTCAGGATATAATAATAAATAAAATAGTTTGGCGAGTCCCACATGTCAAAGTATCAGACCGCGAAAGATTAATTTGCTAAAACATTTAGAAGAGACCGAGCGATAACAGTTGCGTTTCGTAATTGGGACTTGTACGAATATCCATTGTTACCCAAAACCGGAAACCTACTTGGTCTATTAAACTTCATCACAGATTGAAAACCTCGAATGGTTGTGATTGCTTTACAAACAAATCGCAAACATAATGCCTCCATGTCATGGCGGAATTCGATCATTGCTCTGTACGTTGACGTTAGGGTTTTTCTAAATTCAACCTACTATCCATACGAAAGCCTAAATATCAGTTTCTCTGAAACAAAGATTCATTAATATACGAACAATATGCAAGATTTCAACAGTCTTATTACGGACGCCGAGCTGAACCGTTTGCTGAGTTTTAAAGAATTTAAGGAGTTCGGCTGTCTTCTGCTCATTCGATTGTTCAGATCACAGGACAATTTAAAAATTCTGTCGTCGATGTTCGTGTTGAAATAGACGCTGAAGCGGAGATACCCGATCAAACTTCCGCTTATTGTTTGATACTTAACGATTGCTTATTTGAATACAAGCCTTTAAGTAATATTGTGAAGAAATTATCATGAATAGCAAAACGGTTATTGTGGATCTGCAAGGCTTTAAAAATGAAAAAAATGATTTCATATTAAAAGAATTAAGCAATTAGCACAAAAGAATATACTCAAACATTTTAATAAGCCGCCCTGTCCATTCTCGGCACTGACTATCGAGGAAAAGAAACGCGTACGGTGGATAGAAAGAAACAGAGGACTCCGATGGAGCGAAGGATACATTGACTATAGGGAATTTAAAAGGATTATAAAACCCTATTTTGATAAATGTAAAATCATAGTAAAGGAGAAGAAAAAGTAAAATGGGTACGAGAAATATGTGATCATGAAAATGTGTTAGATATAAGCTCTAGGGATATACCTAATTTAGACACTTTAAGTAAATTATATTGTCAAGACGTTTTAATGTATAATTGTTTTTACCATAGCAACTACTGCGCTTTAAGAAATGTAATTTGTGTAAGAAAATGGATTATAGAAAATAAATTATCAACGTCTGTTTTCTAATAAAATGTTTTTAAAAAGAATAATGTATTTTTTATTAAATGCCCAATTATCACCTACTCAAATAATTGATGACTAAAGGAAATGAAACTCATAACTACATCATAGTTATTTATTAAATTACGATAAAACATGCAGTCAAAAAGCGGTATACAAATAATGTAAATAAGGAATTCCAATGATCTAGGTTAAGTTTTATAAATGCCACAGTAACTATGCAAAAACAAACAGTAAAGTATGAAGGAGTCAACATTGTTTATTCATTAATTACCAAATCACATAAGGTAACTTAAACTGCTAATAATAAAAACCATCTTAACAAAATGGAAATAATAAATAAATAGGACCAATTCGACAATTATAATCTGCTCCAACTACGCACATGAATACCTCATCCAGTCACGCGCATGCCTACATCGATGTATTTGCTGTAAAGTTTCTAATTTCATTTACGCTTACACTGCCATACGGGCTGACAACAAATATTCTACAGATATCACCTAGATACTACCTAAATATCAGTATCATAATAATTGCAGATATTTTAAAGTAATGTAATACTTTGATGTACTTATGCACGTCAAAATTGTATTGTATCTGTACGGTTTTTCAGTAAGTGAATTTATTATTCTTATGAGTTATAAATGACTTTAACCATTAAAGGATAGGGTAAGCACATTAGCGCCGTCATTTGTTTTAAATTCTAGCTATTAAACCGGATCAATTTTTAACAATTTCGAACCTCCGGCTCCTCGGAATATCCATTATACCAATTAACAATTATTCAATAAATTAAAAGTAGGTATGTGTTTTTTCATTCAGGCTGGAGGTTCTGTTTATTAGCTAACAATTTATATAATTTGTAGCACTAGTGGGCCATACCCATCGCCTTAAATTAATAATTATTAGATAAGTACATTGCATTACAGTTAATTTTGATTTAAATGTCTCTCTATAGACGTATCCGTGACAAGATATCCCACGCATAAAGTCTATTTGAGAAGTTTAATTTAAGAAAAGTATAGATTGTAGCCTTAAAAACTAAGGCTATATCCACACAATTTCTTTGAAATTGTGTTCACCACCCCCTCCGTCTGATCCAATATCGGGTCTATAGGATCCGTCACCACATACTGGGCGGAGAGAAGGACGTCCTCGGACTCATCGTCCCAACCATCCTTCTCACAATCCACAATTTCAATCCGGATAATACGTCGGGCTCGAGAGCCCGACGTACTTTTCCTTATAAATGACACCGATGTTGGATCAGGGTGGGGACGGTGCTTGACACAAGATGTCCGCACTGGATTTACACGCTTTGCAGAACGGCGAGCGCGAGCCTTTATTATCTTCCTCTGTAGAGGCGCCTCTCCTAACTCCTCCGACCAAGGTGGGAATATTTGGGACCATCCTTCTAAGGGGTCCTGCGCATCCTGCAGAGGCGAAGGTGGGTACTGCTCGCCATCGCGTGTAGCTTTGGTAGTGTTCTGAAAAAAGAAAACAATAAGTTACCTCGTAATAAATGAATAAATGGACTGCACTCTCCAGACAAATAATGTATTCGTATTAAAATAACTTACCATGTTTTAAGATGATAATGTTATTAGATGGGTTGTTAACTTATTGCTGCGTGTCTCCAAAGCAAGTATCATTCTCATGCGCTTTAATGAAATATATACCACAAGTATTTGTACGTGTGAGTTTGTAAGTGAGTGGAATTAAAAGCTGACACAGTGCATTTTTTCTTCATGTGTACACGTAGGTCTGTGTGTGTTCATCAGAATACACGTGTCCAATAAAATAAACAAGTTCAGACATGATTTTGTGCTAAAACTGTATGTAAAATATGTTGTAGGTACATTCAGCTACACATCAGGTAACCACAATCTGTTAAATTTTCTTGATCGATATTGAACCAAACAGGTTTGACGTAAAGATGAGAATAGATTGAAGAAATTTAGAGATTTGTGTACATTGATGTGTACCTGTACTTTCTCTCTGTAATCTTGATAAAATCAGATCATATTAGAATGAAACAACGTTTTATATTTACGACATTAGGTATATTCATTTAAATAATAATTAATGTTATTAACATTTCAACATTTTGTCTTAAGTAGTCGAGTGCACAACTCTTTAAATTAGGTTTTCTATGTTATCATTTTAACAAAAACAAATTTTAAAAATGGCCACCTTATGACCTCATAAAAAAGTTAAATGTTTTATTTATCATCTTCAGTAAGAACACAAAATAAACAAAGTTATAGCTATATAAAACAAAGATACGATACGTACCTATTCACATAATATCTATCCCTACCCGGTATTTAAACGTAAGCGATACAATAATTAAAATAGAGTTTGCATAAAAAGGCGCTTACAATAAAAAAGTAGGAAAGGTTCGATATCTACTATCATGGTTGCCACTCAAATCTACAGTTTAACCTTAGTTTATGTCCCTAGATTACAGAAATTAATCTAATTTATTTTTTACATTATACATACTACGCTATTATCATAGAAAACACTGTGAAAACATACCAACATTTCTAAAAAAAATAAAAATCTTAAAAAGTGCTATTCCGATGACCCCATGATAAGGTTGAAATTTTATTTTTTAATATGACGCGTTTGTCGTCATTAGACGACAAAGCTACTTTTTCCTGTTCTTGGGTAAATATTTCATGTTTAAGAGATTTAAATATAATATTTTTTTTTCGTAAAAAAATATTTTTATTTAATACCTTAAAGTAATCTTTAAAATGAACATTTTTCAAGACCGGTTTTTGTACCCCTTTTGCTTTTTTATATTCCTCTTTTTCTGTTTTAATGCTATACAACTTCGACCTTAGACCTACAAACTCAGATATTAAATTCCCGCCTAGTTCGTCCTTAAAAAGACCTGGCACTTTTTTATTTAAGCCTGGAATGTTGTAACTGTTATTTAAGGGGTAATTGCTGGTATCGAAATAAGGAAGGAAATGTATTTTTAAATCATTATAAAAATCTTTACTTTCGATTGAATAAAGAAAACTGTCAGTATCCGTATAGCAAAGTTTCAACTTTTCATTATAAAAAGGTTTCATAATAGAATAATGAAAATCAAACATATGACTTTTAGATATTTCCAAAACGGAAAAACCAATATATATAGGTTTATCCAAAGTTATTGTTTCAGGTTTCATTTGAACAGCTACAAAGTTTTCTGTAAAAATAGTAACACTGTGAAAATTAGGTCTAGATATCAATCGCTCAGCACAAATACTTTTCTTTGTTTTATTCTTATCATCATTCCATTTATTTACCAATTTCACATCAACCCTTTTCTCCGTATCTTCTAAAGTCTTCCCGAAAATACTATTATTCAAAAGTTTAAAAAAATCTTGTTCAAATGCTGATTTTGCTTTTTTTCTTAGTTCAGTATTCATATCTATGTACTGTTTTAAATAAGGACTCTGATTAAATTGAATTACTCTATGAATTTTTTTTAACAATAAACCATGTTTTAAACATGTCTGCAGGTGCGCATAATGGATGACATACAAAAATTTATCGTTTAAATTTGGGATTAATTTACATGTTTTTGAACCCGGTGGAATAAACTTTTGCGCACAAAAAGGAAAGTCATTATGATTATCATGCAATTCTTCTGGATATTCTATGTCTACTTCTAGTATGTAACCAGTGTCTCCATTAATTGACACATTTTGAAAATCAATTCTGCTAATTTCATCATCATTTAATAACTTGAAATGTGAGTGAGGTAGATAAGCGCACATAGCAAAGCCGTAGAGATTATTACAGTCAATGTAAACTAAAAAGTTATCTCTTTTTGTCGGGTCATAAGAATTTAAATATTTGTTGTTAGCTTTTGAATACCTTGTTGAACATAAACAAATTCCGCCGCGAATACCTTTTTGAATCATTCGTAATATTTCCAAGTCATTAATTAATTCTAATTTAACGTCTGTTTTTAAAAGCATAGCATCAAAACTCAGACTGGGTGCTGTTATGTAAAAAGCGGGATCTAACTTGTAATTTGTTTTACAAGTTTGACGAAAACTTTCGAAGACGTCTGCTAGTAAAAGAACATCTGTTTTAAGATACAAATCGGTATATTCTCCAAGATTTGATAATTCAAAAGTTTGCCAAACTTTTGTTGCATGTTCGTAATCTTCTGACGAAATGTTACTATTATGCAGTTTACTAAAAAAAACATTCCTGGGGAGGGAGCTCTTCCTCCTCATACGTGGTCCAAGTAGTTATGTATTCATAAGGATAAACTCCTTTGCGTCTCAATAAATTAAAATGCTTATTAGATGGATAAAACCGCGATAAATGACTAAAATCATTATTATTTAAATTTGCTGCTAGCTTCTCAAGGCTTGTGCCTAAAAATTTAAAAGAGTCCACAAAACGAACTGGTATGATGTCAGTACCATTTACTTGGAAATATTTTGTGAATGAAATATAATTTTCCTTAGTTTTTGCTATTACTTGAATTCTACCTGGCATTTCTCCTAATTCTCGTATAAAAAGATGACTATCATAACCGGCTAAGTTATGAAAAAAAATAGGTACAAATTTAGGCAGTCGATACTTCATATTACAATAAGAATGTGCTGCACCGCGATAACGTCCGGTAAGATGGCAGTGGTCTTTTACTTTATCATCAAATAATATTTTACCACATAGAAAACAGTTTTTTGCTTGAGAAAAATTTGTTCTGTCATAATCAGTTAACGTTATTGGCAACGGTGACTGCAAAATATTATAAATATTAGTTATGTCGGATATCAGATATTCAAAGAACTTTTCAATACAGGTAGGTCCGCGATAGGAGACAAATTTGTTGAGCGAACTGTCGTAAGAACAAACAATATAGTAAGCAAATGCAGCTGGTGTGTGTTTGTGCAATGATGCTGTGCAACTTGATTCTAATTGGATTCAGTTGGCTCTAACAACGATTCAAAATCTGCGTACAAAATGAAGGGCATGTCTTGCATACGCTCGTAGTGGTCAAATTGTATTCGAGTTCCTTCATTGGGTAAAATCGTTGCCACACCACTACAAATGTGGGCATCAAGTTTATCGTTGTTGTCAAAAAAAATCATACAATCTTCACATAAATATACTTTCGAATGATGTTTAGTTAACTGCTTGCGAAGTAATTTAGATAAATCTTTAATAAGACAGTAATGTGTACTTTTTTCTTTTTCAAGGAAAAGCATGTTAACGTGATGTTCTTTTCGGCGTTCGCTTTTGTACAAAGGCCCAACAACGTTACAGTTCTTTTTAATTTTATTTTTTATTTTATTTTATTTTATTTTACAAGTTTTTGGAAAACTTACAGCTAGATTTAGAGATACAATCACAGAAAAAAAAAACATTGAGGGCCAATTACAAGTTTCCACTGATAATCACTAGGTTGTTTAACAGAAATGCAAGTGGGTACCTAATGTTAAGAAAGAAAAAAAACAAAAAGTTACTAAATTACAAACAAAACGAACAACGTATTTGCTACTCCCAGAAGAAGAAACATTGAAATTGATCAAGTCATCTGACATTATCAGGAAAAAAAAGAAATTAAATAACATTTGAGAAAAAGTTATCATTCAGTACACGTTTCAATTTCGATACTGAAGTGTTGAACAAGTCAATGTCGACATTTACTTTTGCCAAATTATTAAATAGTTGACATGTTCTAATGGAAAATGCGTTCCGCCTATAATTAGTCTTTGCGTGCGGTAAAAAGAGCAAGCTGGGGTTTCTGAAAGACTTCGAGTTGGTGCGCAGCCCTATAAGTTCAAGAAGCTCTGGACAGTCTATTTTACCGCTTGCTATGCTCAAAAGATATGAAAGGTCAGAAGTATTTCTTCTTTCATACAGCGGAAGGAAATGAAATTTTCGACAACGTGAGGTGTAGTCGGGGAGATAAATCCCAGCACGATATTGTAGATATTTAAGAAATTTCCTCTGAATCCTCTCAAGTCTCTGAACATAGACGTCATAAATGGGGTTCCAGACTTGCGATGCGTACTCCAATTGACTGCGAACGTATGCACAGTATAAGATTTTTAATGTTTTTATACTTGAAAACTCAGAGGACATTCGCAGAACGAAACCAAGGGCACGAAAAGCCTTACTAGTGATGTTATTAATATGAGTATCAAAAATTAGTTTACAATCGAAAGTTACACCTAAGTCCCTTATGGTATCAACTCTCAAAAGTCGTTTGTTATGTAGGGTGTACGGAAATTGTATTGTGGTCTGTTTACGAGTAAACGAGCAAACATAACACTTGGAAACGTTTAAATCTAGTTTATTTAAGGAACAGTAATTTTGAAACCTTATCAAGTCCTCTTGAAGGTATTGTGCATCACTAATTGACTGTATTTTGCTTAAGATTTTCATATCGTCTGCATAAAGTAGGACCTTCGTATTCAAAAAACAGGACGCGATGTCATTAATAAATATGTTAAAGAGCAAAGGACCCAACAAGGATCCCTGCGGAACTCCTGAGGGAATAAACATAGGTGAAGAGGAGTAACCACTAAGAACGACCGTTTGACACCGATTCTGGACATATGACGTGAACCACCGAAACAAATTGCCACTTACACCGATCTGTTGCAGTTTTTTAAGTAAGATCATGTGATCAATACGGTCGAAACACTTACTGTAGTCGGTGTAAATAATGTCTACTTGAGCCGGCTCTGATATGTTTTTCGAAACATACTCTGAGCATAAAATGAGGTTTGATGTAGTGGATCGGCCCCTAACAAAACCGTGTTGCTGTGGCGTTAGATCGTGCTTCAGTGCTGCGTAAACTTGTGTGTGTACGATTTTTTCAAGAATTTTGGCAAATAGACATAATTTTGAAATCGGTCTATAATTATCAACCATATTTCTAGGTCCTCCTTTGTGAATAGGGGTAACATAAGCTGATTTCCATATATTAGGTACTATACCTTCCGATAAAGAGCGCCGGTATAACAGGGATAAAGGGAACTGTAGACTTTTCGCACACTTTACTATGAAAATTGCCGGAATATTGTCGGGCCCCGCAGATTTATTCAGGTCCAGACCTGCAAGAAGCCTAAAGACCTCGTCCTCTACCACTTCAACCATGTTTATACTAGTGCAAGACGGAAATTGAAGCGTTGTCTCATCTACAGTTGGAGTTTGAGAGGGCGAGCTACCTATAAACGTTGAATAAAAATAGTCTGCAAACATATTACAGATTTCGCCGCCCTGATCCGCAGAGTTGGCGCCATACTTCATGACTGAGGGACACACGTTTGATTGTTTCTTACTCTTTATGTATGACCAGAATGCTCGGGGATTATTCCTAATAAAACCCTCAATATTATTGATGTATTCACTATACATGTCAGTTTCCATAGCCCTTGCCCTGCTACGTAATGAATGAAACGAATCCAAGTCATATGTATTGCCGTATGTTTTATATTTTTTAAGGTATTTATATTTTTCTTTAAGTAGCTTTATAAGAGGTCGTTTATACCACAAAGGATATTTGCGCGAAGGCGTACAGGTTTTAGAAGGAACAAATGTATCGCGCAAATTATAAATTGTTAAATAAAAGAATGCAATGGCGTCGTCCAGATTCCTTGAACCGAGATCCACGGTCCAATCATGGGAATCAAGCTCAGAACAAATCGAGTCGTAGTCACCATTACGGTAAATAAATGTTGTATACGGTTGCGGTTTAATTGCGTGCAATTGTACAAAGTCAAGGGTGGTTATAAGCGCACGGTGGTGCGGGTCCTCAGGCACTAACGGATATATAGAAGCAGACACAGTAACATCATTGGTGGAAAATATCAAATCTAAAAGACGTTTGTGACTAGCATTGACAAACGAGTTATATTGCAATAAATTGCATGTATCCAGGGTATCAATCAAATGATATTGATGTGAGCCCAATAAGTTACTTGGCGACAAGGAAACCCCATCAGTACCTAAGTTCCACAATACATTAGGCATGTTAAAGTCGCCAAATATAGTAAATTTGTCGAGTGGATTTTCGAGCACAATCTTGGATAAGTTATCAGCAAAATTCGATAACTGTAATTCCATTTTATTACCTAGATTCTCATTACATATATACACTAGACCAATATGCATTTTGTAAACCGAACGCGAGCTACGATAGGTAATCGTGATCCAGATATCCTCAGCGGAAGACGACCACTCAGTTCGATGTTCAGTCGCGAGTTCTTTATTGATATTCCCAGTTTATTTTTTTTTATTATTATTGCTGTAAAAAACTCCTTCTTCCGTAAATTTAGTTTTTGCACATTTAACAAATTTTTTTAGCAAACTAAATTCTGGTGAGTCCGTCTCCCCTTGCAGGCGAACCCAAATAACAGACTTCTCGCACTTTTCTAAGCCGCTTAGGTTGCGTACCTCCTCCACGTTGTAGAGACGCAGCTCAGCCAGCAGGTCCCCGTCCAATTGCGCTGTCCGACGCGTGACTCCACCTGGCACTCTACGGGTGAAGAACGAGCTAGGAGCCTCTTTTTTCTTTGCAGGCGTTACCTCGTCGTCCGACTCCGAGTCAAAGAGCCACTCGGAAACGACGCTAGGCGAAGCTTTAGTGTTCTTTGGCGAGCCCTTTGCGATCTTCTTTTTTTTCAAACTGAAAAATTTTTTGGAGTTATTATCATTATATTCTGGACGTGGTTGTTCTAGATAAAGTATGATAAACAGAGAAAATAAATTGATGATGTGGGTATGAATAGTAGACAAAAACGGATATCTAAATTACCTTAAGCTTTCGTCTTCTGACTCGAAGAAGTGGTTTGATTCGACGATCTTCTTCGACCGTTTGTTTCCTTTGTTTTCAGACCTGAAATCCATAAGTTTTTTATCACACATAGTCAGGAGATTAGGTCTTGAAAATCTGTCGAAAATGGGAAATAATGTTATAAAAAAACATTAGCATTATAAGACATAGAAAGACAGATGATTATGACAACAAATAGAATACGTCAATAAAACCTGGAAAGAGAGATGATTTTGACAATAAATAAGTTTAACTTACGAACATTTTTTCAGAGTTTCTGGGGTCTTCTTGGTTTTCTAGGTCAGAGAGTATCGACGCCGAAGCACTACTACTTGTTCCTTAGATGTCTCCTGGGAGTACTGATACGGTACCCATCCTTTACTGCGTTTTTATTATAGAAAAGTGCAGATTGCGCATTATTTTAGCAGAGGTATTCAACCTTTTTTCATAGATATGAAGGGCACGTTTGAAGTTTGAAAAATATACTTCTTGAGAAGTAAACAATAAAAACCTATTTAAGTGTAGTACAATTGTCTGAAAATCGGTAGGAATGTATACTTGTGTTTTATTTTCTAATTATTTTTTTTTTCAGAAACCTTTATTCATTCACATTTGCTTAGAACCAGCGTACCAACTTTCATATAACTAAGTAGCTTTAATAATATAACAACATCGTAGGTAGGTAAATAGATGACTATCATTACACACAAACATTCATGTTTTGTATTTCTCTTTTCAAACTCAAAATATAAGTATATTTTTTTGCATTTACATCAAACATTCAAATCAATATATCTCTAATAGCGAACACAGCGTTTGGTTGTTTCAATACCTGCAAATAAATCATCTACTTATATTCAGTCAATTTCGTCAGTTAATTTGACTACTAAATCAACAGGTTACCTACCTCTGACTTTTATGGTTTTCAGCAAAATAATTTTGTTCACATGGTATTTCTTGAAAACTAGCGGCGAAATTATTTGTGTGCATGTTTTATTATTTGCTGATTAAAGATTTCATTGCAACTAACGTTACGGAATGTACAAAGACTATTTCACATTGACCATAAACTAATTTAAATTTGTAAGTATGTTATTTTTAAATTTTAACGATTACAAAACGTCTTTACAGAGAAGGCTTTACCTAAATTACCCGTAGTAATTAACTGACCTTTCATGAAAACATCAAGACTTTGTGTATACGTTAGCCACGCGCGCACATGCTAGTGCGCACCGTGGCGATGTAATAACTATTCTGCAGGCAAGAAACCAGCGGCTAAAACAAAACGATCATAAAAACATAATAATTTTAAGCAAGAAAAATTAGTTCAAACAGATCAGTTTAAACTTGGCGTTGATTTATTTTCGATTTGCTTATTTAAGGGCCGAGTTCATCAACATATTAAACGATAGTTATCACATTTAAACCGTACCTGAAAAATACTAATCCTTGGTTGAACTATATTTAAAGTGAGATTACCGTTGTTAAAGTTGGTGAACTCGGCCCTAAGGACTTGATTCTGTGATGTATCGAGTTATTGTCGAGTGACATTGGTAGCTATATTTATAATACTAGCGATTCATTCATAATTTCTGCTAAACTACCTAGTATATATTAATGCTATAAGTTTATTTATGAGTATTGGGTATTTTTGTCTATAATAGAAAGATCTCTTGCTATATTGTGATATATGTATATAACAGCGGAAGAGCCACGCCTTGGCATGAGTAATACCACGTCCTCACAGAAAACTGACGTAAAGCAGTGCATGCGTTGTGTTTCGCTGCGTGAGTGAGGGTACCAAGGCCCAACCCAAGGTAAAATAGGTTAAAAGGTAAGCAGCGCACCACCACTGGTGTTGCAGGTGTCCATGGGCAGCGGCATTTGCTTACCATCAGGTGATCCGTCTGTTCGTCTGCCACCTATCGCAATAGCTAAGTCAAGAATATGAATTTTGTACATAATCCATACACACGTTGATTAATCTCTATCAATATTATCGCTTAAAGTCCGTGATTACACCCCAGCTCCAATTCATTAACGCATGCATTGTTTTTATTTTATGCAAATTCAGCAGCGCGTCGTATTCGCCGAATGCAACTTGACTATGAGAACCATTATTGAAAAATATCTCAGAAATTAGTAGCTGTATTTACATCATGGTTAAAAACAAAACTAATGATTAAGTATCTGTTATGTTCAGGGGTTCTGGGTTCTGTTCCCGGTCGAGCAAAAATATGATTAGATTTTTTAACATAGCTCTGCCGCTCGAGCTTGTGATCAATACCGACTCATGTTAAGCATAATGTTTTTATGATATAGGAGGCAGACGAGCCGATGGATCACCTGATGGTAAACGATTACCGCCGCCCATGGACACCTACAACACCAGTGGTGGTGCGCTGCTTACCTTTTAACCCCTCATCCCCTGTATTGAGCCTCCGGTACCCCCCTCACGCTGCGAAATACAGCGCATGCACTGCTTCAGGCAGGTTTTCTGTGAGAGTGAGGTATTATTACAGTCAAGCCGACTCATTCATGCCGAAGCATTGTTCTCCCACTGATAAAATAGTGATTATACCTTATCACAAAATAATAGCAATGACTCAGTTTCTTCAATGAAGGCATGTATGTGTCTTGCAGTGTGACAATAATTACCTAAGATGAAATGCATCTTGTATGAAAATATGGTGTTTGAAATTTGGTGGTAGACGAGCCGACGGATTACCTGATGGTAAGCGATTACCGCCGCCCATGAACACCTGCAACACCAGTGGTGCCACAAGTGCGCTGCTTACCTTCTAACCTCTTTTACCCTGGATTGGACCTCCGGTACCCTTACTCACTTCAATTTCTTTGATGAAAGCATATGTCTTACAGTGAGACAATAATTAAGCAGAAACGTATCTTGTATGAAAATATAGACAACATCACATACATTATCATGAACCTGCGACCCTTGCGTGTCAATCAGTACTCAAACCACTGTGCTAAATAATACTAAGTACCTATACATAAAAGTTCAATTACATTTTCTGTATGATGCATTGTAGGAGTGATAATAGGTACAAACAATGTACATCGCCACATCAGGTTACCACATTCTGTCAAATTTATACAATTGGTATTGAACCAAACGGGTTTGACATAAAGGTGAAAATGGTGATTACAGATTTGTTTACATTAATGTACAGCTAACTGTACTTACCTCTTTGACTTTCAAGTAAAGTAAAAAACAAATTAAAACTAGTTAGATAATTATTATTTTTAAATACGGTTCTTGATGATTCAGAGGTTCTAGGTTCAAATCCTACTCGGATTTTTTTTTTCTTCGGAATTTTTAGGCGTGAGCGTTGTGATATTATATTAGTTCTTAAATTGTTTAATATATTGTACTTAATTTAAAAAAAGTTTTATTTTCTGTTCAAATGCGTAAGCATTAAAAATCTGTCTGCAAAAACATTACATCTACCAAGTCACAAGCAAGTGTTTGTGCATCACGTTACACGCCACCGTAAAATTAGCTGACATAGATATATTCCTGCATCGCGATGGCAAAGTTTTAGTTTGGAGTTTGTATATATACAAAATTGAAACATGGATTTAGTGGATGTCACCTAAGACCGAAACACTCCAGTAGTAGACGGCCGCTCTAAAAAGGTGTAGTAAGACTAAGGTGATTATCTGAGATGTCTGTAATGATAGATTATAACCCGGAGCGATCGGCTGGGTTTAAATCAGTCAGAACAAGATTACTCTCACCACGTTTGGTAAAAAACGCTAAACGCGGTAAAGCACACAAGACGAAAAATGAAACACGGATCAAAATAAATAATGGTTGTCTCCGGACTGCAAAGTTGCATCGAATCAAACGAAGTCACAACAGTCCGGAGACGTAATCCCATTATGCTCCAGTTTTTGTTGAATAAGAGAATCATCGTTTCTAAGTACTATTAACCCACTAAGCTAACAGTGCAATCGGTCGTCTAATAATAAATTCCTCAACTTAGGCACTGAAATGATCGTTCCAGGGTAGACAGACAGTGACAACGATATAGAACGACCTTAAAATCTAACGTTACCGTATTTTAAATCAACACTTATCTATCTGTTTTTTGGGCAATTTCACTTAACTTGATTTTTTGCGACTGAGCGAACGCAGAGAGCGATTTCGAAAAAAATCAAGTGAAGTGAAATGCCCAAAAAACACCTACTGGTATATCGGATTTGGTCAAAATTGATCTACAGCAAAGTAAGATGCTTTTCTAATATATTTCCACTAGGCGACTCGGGAAAACGATATAAAACATCGTATCAGTAAAGTTGAATTTTTGGCGTTAAGCCTTATCTCGGGTCGGTATATCGGATTTGGTCGAAATTGATCTACAGCAAAGTAAGATGCTTTTCTAATATATTTCCACTAGGCGACTCGGGAAAACGATATAAAACATCGTATCAGTAAAGTTGAATTTTTGGCGTAAAGGCATACTTCAGGTCGGGATACCAAATGTGGTCATAATCGATCTACAGCAAAGTACGATGCTTTTCGTATGTATTTCGACTTGACGACTCAGAAAAACGATATAAAACATTATATCAGTGAAGTTGAATTTTTGGCGTTAAGCCTTATCTCGGGCGGTATATCGGATTTGGTCAAAATTGATCTACAGCAAAGTACGATGCTTTTTGAATGAATTTCGACTGGGCGACTCAGGAAAACGATATAAAACATCGTATCAATAAAGTTGAATTTTTGGCGTTAAGCCTTATCTCGGGTCGGTATATCGGATTTGGTCAAAATTGATCTACAGCAAAGTAAGATGCTTTTCTAATATATTTCCACTAGGCGACTCGGGAAAACGATATAAAACATCGTATCAGTACAGTTGAATTTTTGGCGTAAAGGCTACTTCAGGTCGGGATACCAAATGTGGTCATAATCGATTTACAGCAAAGTACGATGCTTTTTGTATGTATTTCGACTTGACGACTCAGAAAAACGATATTAAACATCGTGTCAGTAAAGTTTAGTTTTCGGCGTAAAGGCATACCTCAGGTCGGGATACCAAATATGGTCATAATCGATTTACAGCAAAGTAAGATGCTTTTTGAATGTATTTCGACTGGGCGACTCAGGAAAACGATATAAAACATCGTATTAATAAAGTTGAATTTTTGGCGTTAAGCCTTATCTCGGGTCGGTATATGGGATTTGGTCAAAATTGATCTACAGCAAAGTAAGATGCTTTTCTAATATATTTCCACTAGGCGACTCGGGAAAACGATATAAAACATCGTATCAGTAAAGTTGAATTTTTGGCGTAAAGGTGTTGAAAGGAACGCATCTCTAAACAATGTAATAGATGAGACAAAAATATGACGTAGGATGTTGTTATCTCGCTCTCGCCCTCTGTGTAAAAAATCTGTAATGGCGGTTATAACGTGTAGCGGTGTATTAGTATAATAGAAAAATAAAACTACAGTTAATATTGAGTATTTCTTTCATTCAAAATCTTTCTGGTTATGGGCCCAGTCTCGTAATCAGATTGAGTGAAAGAATACGCAAGAAAGTCATCACCGGTAACAAAAACGTGCGTAACGTCGCGCCGTGTGTTTGGAGGTTACAATTTTGCCGCGAAGAAAATTTACTTGTTCTGGATTTGGAGCGGAACAAGGCAGGAATAAAAATGAATACACTACACGGACACGGAGAAATAAAGTTGGAAGGTTCCAGGAATTGGAATATATGGCGTTTTCAAACAATGGTTTTGTTGCGTGGCCATGGCTTGCATGACATCGTAAATGGAAATAAAACAAAACCGGAAACAAAACCTGATAATGTCGCAGATCGTACTCCATGGGAAACTCTGGATGCAAAAGCCCAAACCTTGTTGGTTACAAGGATGTCAGAAGATGTCATGGTTCATATTTTATCATGTGAAACCTCGGCTGAGATGTGGCGGAAGTTACTAAGTGTCTATGAACAAAAATCAGAGACGAGCATTCATATTGTTCAGCAAAGATTTTTTCAGTTTAAATACGAAGAAGGTACAGAGATGTCCACCTTCTTATCAAAGATACAGGAAATGCAGAGTCAGTTAAAACAGCTCGGTGAAACTGTATCTGATAAGTTCGTGATAACGAAAGTTTTGATGTCGTTGCCTGATCAATTTAAACATTTTGTATCGGCATGGGAGTCTGCTCCTGACGACAAGCAGACATATGATAACCTGGTGGCTAGGTTGCTGATAGAAGAGGAAAGGTTAAAGGAGAAAAGCGGCGGTGAAAGTGCCCAACCGTCGACTGCGTTTGTTGCCAAGAAAAAATTCAATAAGAAACTGGTTAAATGTTACAAGTGTCATAAGCTAGGTCATTTTCAAAGTGAGTGCAGACTTAATCCAAGTGCAAGTTCAAACAATCATTATCGAAATAATAATTACAACAAAGACAGTCGATTTGAACAAAGATGTCATTACTGTAACAAGATAGGACATTATAAAAATCAGTGTCGTTTCAAGAAGCAAAAAGAAAACAATGCATTCGTTGTAGAAAGTGAAATCGGCGACAGTTTTCGTAAAACGCAGTGGCTAGTGGACTCCGGTGCCAGCGAACACATGTGTTGTGATCAAAAACTTTTTTCATCGTATTCGAGTGTTTCGAACAAAATGGTGACCGTAGGGAACGGAACGCAAATTAACGTTGAAGGATGCGGGCAAGTGACGCTTGAAGTATGGAACGGGCGTGAATGGATTCACACGACCATAGACGACGTCCTCTACGTTCCTGAACTTAGAATGAACCTGTTATCTGTCAATCGGGTCACGAGTAGAGGTTATGTTTTGATTACAAACCAGAATAGCTGCGAATTTTACAATAAAAACAATGAAATTGTAGCAGTTGCACAGCGAAGAGGCAATATGTATGTGTTGGATTGTCGTTTTTATACGGATTGCTTAGCTAATGCAGCAAAAGTTACTCACGCCGACTTGCATTCATGGCATGAAAGGTTAGCCCATCAAAACATCCAATATGTAAAGGATATATTGAAGAAACATAATATCAGCTTTCTGGAGCACAATAGTGAGAAATGTGAGAGTTGCTTGGAGGGTAAAATCCATCGTTTGCCCTACCCTGCGAGTAACAATGTGACCACGAAAGTATGTGAAATAATCCACGCAGATACCTGTGGACCAATGGAGGTGGCGTCTGTTGGGGGTTCCAAATATTTTGTTGTATTCAAAGACGACTACTCGAAGTACAGGATGGTTTATTTTGTGAAAAACAAAGAGGAAATTAAGAAGTGTATAAGAAACTTAATAGCTCGGGTGGAAAATGAAACAGGGAATACTGTTAAAATATTCCGAAGTGACAATGGAACTGAATTTATTAACAAAGAGGTCCAGGAAATGTTTGAAACAAAGGGTATTGTTCACCAGACATCTGTTCCCTATACCCCAGAGCAAAATGGGAACGCTGAAAGAGAGAATAGAACACTGGTAGAGGCTGCTCGGACAATGCTGTGTGCTAAGAACTTGCCGAAGAAATTATGGGCAGAAGCGATCAACACGGCAGCCTATATTATAAATAGAACAGGTAAAAGCAGTGTCCCAGAAAAAACTCCCTATGAATTGTGGTTCAACAAAATATATGATATTAATAACCTAAAAACATTTGGCACTACTGTTTTTGTTCACATACCAAAAGTACAGAGGAAGAAGTGGGACGCAAAAGGAGAACAAGGTTTTCTGGTGGGTTATGGAGAAACAACAAAGGCATATAGGGTATATTACCCTAGCAGTGATAGTGTTGAAATGAGGAGAGACATTGTTTTCTTGGAAAACAATCAGAGTGATGCCAGAAACAATGACAGTATTGAAACAAGAAGAGACATTACTTTCCTGGAAAATAATCAGAGTGACAGCAACCTAAATGATCTCCTACCTGTGCAGTTATCTACGAGTGAAACACAAGAGCCAAGTCAAGAACCATGCTTAAACCTAGAGGAAAGCTATCAAGAAAATAGTAGTGGTACAGAAAGTGATAGGAGCTTGTATGAACCAAGTGGAAATGGGAACTCAAGTGGCAATGAAATACCTACTAGACCGCGAGGCACTCGTGTGAGGAAGCAGACTTCATTTTATAAGTGTCACAATGCTTTTGTGACCGACAGTGAGCCCAAGACATATGAAGAAGCTATGAGTAGTGTGGACTCAAGTAAGTGGAAAGAAGCGATACAAAAGGAATTGCAAACACTGAAGGAAAATGATACATGGAATATTTGTAAGTTACCTGATAATACTAAAGTTGAAAGTAGTAAATGGGTGTTTAAGATAAAAAATAATAATGACACTGTGCAATATAAAGCTAGATTGGTAGCTCGTGGTTTTGAGCAAGATGATGTACTAGATTTCAAAGATATTTATGCACCTGTAGCAAAAATGTCAACTTTCAGATTGTTTTTAGCAGTAGGAACAAAACTAAACTTACCAGTCTCACAGATGGATGTAACAGGGGCATTCTTATATGGTGATATAGAGGAAGATGTCTATTTAAAATTACCTGAAGGGGCATATAACAATGGTGATAATATTGTAAAGTTAAACAAGTCTCTATATGGCCTTAAAAAATCCCCAAAATACTGGAATGTAAAATTCAACTCTGTCATGATAAGAGAAGGCTTTAAACGATCTCAGTGTGATTCTTGTCTTTATTCGAAATGTAACGATAAACATAAAATGTATGTGTTAATCTATGTTGACGATCTCTTAATTTTTGGAACTGATGCAAACCAAATATATGAATTTAAATTAATGCTAAATAGAGAGTTTAAGATGAAAGATTTGGGGTCAGTGTTAGATTTTTTGGGAATTAGTGTCAAACAAAATTTAGATAATGGGGTAACAGAATTATGTCAAAAAGCCTACCTAGAAAATGTCCTGAAAAGATTTAACATGTATAACTGTAAACCTATAAGTACACCCATGGATCAAAACTTTAATTCTAAAATATTGGAAAGTAAATGTAAAGCAGATAAGAACACAGAAAACTTGTGTAGACAAATTATTGGATGTTTGATGTATGCGGTGTCAGGCACTCGACCAGATCTATGTGTGGCAGTGTCAATACTGAGTAGATTCCAAGACCGTGCTAATGATATTCTATTAGTAGCTTTAAAAAGAGTGCTGAGATACATCAAACATACAATAGATTATAAGCTAATATATAAATGTAATGATGATAAACTATTGGGTTATTGTGATGCTGATTGGGGGGGAGATCTCAGGGATAGAAAATCAACAACTGGTTATTGTTTTAAATTTTCTAACTGCCTTATATCTTGGTGCTCTAAACGACAAAGTACTGTAAGCATTTCATCCACTGAGGCCGAGTATGTGGCACTGAGCATGGCATCAAGTGAAGCCAGTTGGTTGATTAATATGCTTAGTGATTTTAATTTTCCTAATGTATCTCCAGTTACAATATTATGTGACAATCAGTCAGCTATTATGGTGGCAAATACTAATACTGTAAAAAGACTGAAACATATAGATATCAAACATCATTATATAAGAGAATTAATATTGCTTGGGAAAATAAATGTAAAATATGTATCTACCACTGAACAAGTGGCAGACATGTATACAAAACCATTAAAAAGAGAATTATTATTAAAATTTAATTTAAAGTGTGGTGTTATGTAAAAAGTAAAAAACATACATCTTAAAATATGTTGATAATAAAATAAATAAATTTAAGTAAAGAGTTTTCTAAATTGTATTAGTTTAAGAGGTCATACATAAGTCATAAGTAAATAATACATTGTTCTTAACTGGTCTCATTTATAACATTGAGGTGGGGTGTTGAAAGGAACGCATCTCTAAACAATGTAATAGATGAGACAAAAATATGACGTAGGATGTTGTTATCTCGCTCTCGCCCTCTGTGTAAAAAATCTGTAATGGCGGTTATAACGTGTAGCGGTGTATTAGTTTAATAGAAAAATAAAACTACAGTTAATATTGAGTATTTCTTTCATTCAAAATCTTTCTAAAGGCATACTTCAGGTCGGGATACCAAATGTGGTCATAATCGAATTACAGCAAAGTAAGATGCTTTTTGAATGTTTTTCGACTGGGCGACTCAGGAAAACGATATAAAACATTAAATCAGTGAAGTTGAATTTTACGGCGTTAAGCCTTATCTCGGGTCGGTATATCGGATTTGGTCAAAATTGATCTACACCAAAGTAAGATGCTTTTTGTTTGTATTTCGGCTTGACGACTCAGAAAAACGATATGAAACATCGTATCAGTAAAGTTTAGTTTTCGGCGTAAAGGCATACCTCAGGTCGGGATACCAAATATGGTCATAATCGATTTACAGCAAAGTAAGATGCTTTTTGAATGTATTTCGACTGGGCGACTCAGGAAAACGATATTAAACATCGTATCAATAAAGTTGAATTTTTGGCGTTAAGCCTTATCTCGGGTCGGTATATCGGATTTGGTCAAAATCGATTTACAGCAAAGTAAGATGCTTTTTGAATGTATTTCGACTGGGCGACTCAGGAAAACGATATAAAACATCGTATCAATAAAGTTGAATTTTTGGCGTTAAGCCTTATCTCGGGTCGGTATATCGGATTTGGTCAAAATTGATCTACAGCAAAGTAAGATGCTTTTCTAATATATTTCCACTAGGCGACTCGGGAAAACTATATAAAACATCGTATCAGTAAAGTTAAATTTTTTCAGGTCGGGATACCAAATGTGGTCATAATCGATCTACAGCAAAGTACGATGCTTTTTGTATGTATTTCGACTTGACGACTCAGAAAAACGATATAAAACATCGTATCAGTAAAGTTTAGTTTTCGGCGTAAAGGCATACCTCAGGTCGGGATACCAAATATGGTCATAATCGATTTACAGCAAAGTAAGATGCTTTTTGAATGTATTTCGACTGGGCGACTCAGGAAAACGATATTAAACATCGTATCAATACAGTTGAATTTTTGGCGTTAAGCCTTATCTCGGGTCGGTATATCGGATTTGGTCAAAATTGATCTACAGCAAAGTAAGATGCTTTTCTAATATATTTCCACTAGGCGACTCAGGAAAACGATATATAAAACATCGTATCAGTAAAGTTGAATTTTTGGCGTAAAGGCATACTTCAGGTCGGGATACCAAATGTGGTCATAATCGATCTACAGCAAAGTACGATGCTTTTTGTATGTATTTCGACTTGAGGACTCAGAAAAACGATATAAAACATCATTTCAGTAAAGTTGAATTTTTGCGTAAACGCATACTTCAGGTCGGGATATCAAATATGGTCATAATCGATCTACAGCAAAGTACGATGCTTTTTGTATGTATTTCGACTTGACGACTAAGAAAATCGATATGAAACATCCTATCAGTGAAGTTGAATTTTTGGCGTAAAGGCATACTTCAGGTCAGGTTATCAAATATGGTCATAATCGATCTACAGCAAAGTAAGATGCTTTTTGAATGTATTTCGACTGGGCGACTCAGGAAAACGATATTAAACATCGTATCAATAAAGTTGAATTTTTGGCGTTAAGCCTTATCTCGGGTCGGTATATCGGATTTGGTCAAAATCGATTTACAGCAAAGTAAGATGCTTTTTGAATGTATTTCGACTGGGCGACTCAGGAAAACGATATAAAACATCGTATCAATAAAGTTGAATTTTTGGCGTTAAGCCTTATCTCGGGTCGGTATATCGGATTTGGTCAAAATTGATCTACAGCAAAGTAAGATGCTTTTCTAATATATTTCCACTAGGCGACTCGGGAAAACGATATAAAACATCGTATCAGTGAAGTTGAATTTTTGGCGTAAAGGCATACCTTAGGTCGGGATACCAATTGTGGTCATAATCGATCTACAGCAAAGTATGATGCTTTTTGTATGTATTTCGACTTGACGACTCAGAAAATTGATATAAAACATCGTATCAATAAAGTTGAATTTTTGGCGTTAAGCCTTATCTCGGGTCGGTATATCGGATGTGGTCAAAATCGATTTACAGCAAAGTAAGATGCTTTTGAATGTATTTCGACTGGGCGACTCAGGAAAACGATATAAAACATCGTATCAATAAAGTTGAATTTTTGGCGTTAAGCCTTATCTCGGGTCGGTATATCGGATTTGGTCAAAATTGATCTACAGCAAAGGAAGATGCTTTTCTAATATATTTCCACTAGGCGACTCGGGAAAACGATATAAAAACATCGTATCAGTAAAGTTGAATTTTTGGCGTAAAGGCATACTTCAGGTCGGGATACCAAATGTGGTCATAATCGAATTACAGCAAAGTAAGATGCTTTTTGAATGTTTTTTCGACTGGGCGACTCAGGAAAACGATATAAAACATTAAATCATGAGTTGAATTTTACGGCGTTAAGCCTTATCTCGGGTCGGTATATCGGATTTGGTCAAAATTGATCTACACCAAAGTAAGATGCTTTTTTGTTTGTATTTCGGCCTTGACGACTCGGGAAACGATATAAACTCGTATCAGTAAAGTTAATTTTGCGTAAAGGCATACTTCGGTCGGGATACCAGTGTGGTCTAACGATCTACAGCAAAGTACGATGTATTTTGTATGTATTTCGCTTGACTACTAATGAAAAACGTATATGAAACATCATATCAGTGAGTTGATTTTTGGCGTAAAGCATACTTCATGTCAGGGTTATCAAATCTGGGTCCTAATTACGATTTACAGCAAAGTAAGTATGCTTTTTGTATGTATTTCGCTTGACGCCTCAGAAAAACGATATGAAACAGCGTTCAGTAAAGTTTAGTTTCGGCGTAAAGGCATACCTCAGGTCGGGATACCAATATGGTTCATAATCGATTTACAGCAAAGTAATATGCTTTTGGAATGTATTTCGCTTGACGACTCAGGAAAACGATATATCAACTCGTATCAATCAATAAAGTTGAATTTTTTTGGCGTTAATCCTTATCTCGGGTCTCGGTATAGCGGATTTGTCAAAATCGATTTAACAGCAAAGTAAATGCTTTTTGAATGTATTTCGAACTGGCGACTCAGGAAAACGATATAAAACATCGTATCAAAAAGTTGAATTTTTGGGCGTTAAGGCCTATATCTCGGGTCGGTATATCGGATTTTGGTCAAAATCGATTTAACAGCAAAGTAGATTCTTTTTTGAATGTATTTTCGTGTACTTGGGCGAACTCAGGGGGGGGGGAAAAAAAACGTATAAAAACATCGTATCAATAAGTTGAATTTTTGGCGTTTAAGCTTATATCGGGTTCGGTATATCGGTATTTGGTTCCAAAGTGATCTACAGCAAAGTAAGGATGCTTTTCAATTATTTCACTTAGGCGACTCGGGAAAACATTATAAAATCGGGAGTAATCATTAGAAGTTGAATTTTGGCGTAAAGGCATACTTCACAGGTCGGATACCAATGTTGGTCATAATCGATCTACAGCAAAGTAGATGCTTTTTGTATGTAGTCGACTTGACGACTCAGAAAACGATATAAAACATCGTATCAGTAAAGTTTAGTTTTCGGCGTCAAGGCATACCTCAGGTGGATACCAAATGATGTCATAATCGATTTACAGCAAAGTAAGATTCTTTTTGAAATGTATTTCGACTGGGCGACTCAGGAAACGATATAAGAACATCGAATATCAATCAAGTTTGCATTTCTGGCGTTAAGCATTATCTCGGGTCGGTATATCGGAATTTGGGGTCGAATTGATCTACAGCAAATTAAGATGCTTTTCTACATATTTCCACTTGGCGACTCGGGAAAACGATAAAAACATCGTATCAGTAAATTTTGAATTTTTTGGCGTAAAGGGCATACTTCAGTTCCGGGATACCAATATGGTCATAGTCGATTTACAGCAAAGTAAGATGCTTTTTTGAATGTATTTGGTCGACCTGGGCTCTCCGGAAAACATATAACAGCATCGTATACAATAAAGTTGACATTTTTGGGCGTTAAGCCTTAAATCTTCGGTCGGTATATCGATTTGGCAAATTGATCTACAGCCACAGTAAGATGCTTTTCTAATCATTTTCCACTAGGGCGAACTCGGGAAAACGATATAAACATCGTATCCTAAAGTTGAATTTTTTGGCGTAAAGGCATACTTCAGGTCGGGATACCAAATAGTGTCATAATCGATCTACAGCAAAGTACGATGCTTTTCGTATGTATTTCGACTTGACGAATACAGAAAAACGATATAACACTAACATCGTATCAACTAAAGTTTAGTTTTCGGCGTAAAGGCATACCTCAGGTCTGGATACCAAATATGTCATAATCGATTAACAGCAGAAGTAAGATCTTTTGAATGTTTTTTTTTCGACTGGGCGACTCAGGAAAACGGATATAAAACATTATATCATGAAGTGTGCAATTTTGGCAATTAAGCATTATCTCGGGTCGTATATCGGATTTGGTCAACAATGTATCCTACAAGCAAAGTAAGATGCTTTTCTAATATATTTCCACTAGGCGACTCGGGAAAACGATATAAAACATCGTATCAGTAAAGTTGAATTTGTGGGGGGGGGGGGGGGGTAAAGGCATACTTCAGGTCGGGATAACCAAATTGTGGTCCATAAATCGATCTACACAAGTAGATGCTTTTTGTTATATTGTCGACTTGCGACTAATGAAAAACGATATGAAACATCATATCAGTGAAGTTTTTACTTTTTGGCGTTAAGCTTATCTCGGGTCGTATATCGGATTTGGTCAAAATTGCACACTAAAGTAAAATGCTTTTCTAATATAGTTCCACAGCGACCTCGGGAAAACGATCTTAAACCTCGTATCGTAAAGTTTAGTTTCGGGGGGGGCACTAAAGGCATACCTCAGGTCGGGATACCAAATATGGTCAAATCGATATACAGCAAAGTAAGATGCTTTTTGATGTATTTTCGACTTGTCGACTCAGGAAAACGACCATAAAACATCGTATCAATCAGTTAAATTTTTTGGCGTTTAGCCTTATCTCGGGTCGGTATATCGGTTTGTGTCGAAAGTGATCTACAGCACAAGTAGGATGCTTTTCTTATATATTTCCACTAGGTGACTCGGGAAACGATATAAACATCGTCTCATTAAAGTTGAAATTTGTTGGCGTAAAGGCATAACTTCAGGTCGGGAATACCAAATGTGGTCATATAGCATCTACAGCAAAGTACAATGTTGTTTGTATGATTTCGACTTGACGACTAAGAAAAACGATATGAACATCATATCAGTGAAGTTGAATTTTTGGCGTAAAGGCATTACTTCAGTCAGGTTATCAAATATGGTCCCTATCGATTTACAGTAATAGTAAGATGCTTTTTGTATGTATTTTGCTTGACGATCATAAAACTATATGAAACATCGTATCCGTAAAGTTTTAGTTTTCGGGTAAAGGCAGACCTCGGTCGGGATACCAATATGGTCATATCGATTACAGCAACAGTAAAGATGCTTTTTGGATGTATTTCGCTTGACGACTCAAAAACGATATAAAACATCGTATCAATTAATTTTGAATTTTTGGCGTAAGCCTATCCGCGGTCGGTATGCGATTTGGTTCAAAATCGATTTAACAGCAAGTAAAGATGCTTTTGAATGTATTTCGACTGGGCGACTCAGGAAACGATATAAAACATCGTATCAATAAAGTTTGAATTTTGGCGTTAAGCCAATCTCGGGTCGGTAAATCGGATTTGGTCAAATTGATCTACAGCAAAGTAAGATGCTTTTCTAATATTTTTTTCACTAGGCACCTTCGGGTAAAAACGATATAAAACATCGTATCAGTAAGTTGAATTTTTGCGTAAAGTGCAATACTTCAGGTCGGGATACCATGTGGGTCATAATCGATTCTACAGCAAAGTACGATGTATTTTGGTATGTATTTCGACTTGACGACCTCAGAAAAACGATATAAAACATCGTATCGCTAAAAAGTTTTAGTTTTCGGCGCAAAGGCTACCTCAGGTCGGGATACCAAATATGTCATAATCGATTTACAAGCAAAGTAAGATGCGTTTTTGAATGTTTTTTCCGACTGGGGCGACTCCATGAAAACGATATCAAAACATTATATCAGTGAAAATAATTTTTGGCGTTAAGCCTAATCTCGGTCGTATATCGGATTTGGTCAAAATTGATCTACAGCAAAGAAAGATGCTTTTCTAATATTTTCCCACTAGGCGAAACTCGGAAACGATATAAAACATGTGTATCATTAAAGTTGAATTTTTTGGCGTAAATGCAATATCTTCAGGTCGGGATCCCAAATGTGTCATAATCGATCTACAGCCAAGTAACGATGTATTTTGTATGTATGTCGACTTTGACTACTAAGAAAAACGATATGAAACATCATATCAAGTGATGTTGAATTTTTGGCGTAACGCATACTTCAGGTCAGGTTATCAATATGGTACTATCGATTTACAGCAAAGTATATGCTTTTTGTATGTTTTTCGCTTGAACGCTCAGAAAAACGATTGAAACATCGTATCATTAAAGTTTTAGTTTTTCGGCGTAAAGCATACCTCAGGGCGGGATACCAAATATTTCATAATCGATTTTAAACAGCAAGTAAGAATGCTTTTTGATGTATTTTTCGACTTGACGACTCGGAAACGATATAAAACTCGATCAATAAAGTTGAATTTTGGCGTTGATCCTTTCTCGGGTCGGTATAGCGGATTTGGTCAAAATCGATTTACCGCAAAGTAGATGCTTTTTGATGTATTTCTATGGGCGACTCAGGAAAACGATATAAAACATCGTATCAATAAAGTTGAATTTTTGGCGTTAAGCCTAATCTCGGGTCGGTATAATCGGATTTGGTCAAAATTGATCTACACCAAAAGTAAATGCTTTTCTAATATATTTCCACTGGCGACTCGGGAAACGATATAAACATCGTATCAGTAAAGTTGAATTTTTCGCGTAAAGGCTACTTTCAAAGTCGGGATAACCAAAAAGTGTCATAATCGATGCTACAGCATATTAAGTACTATGCTTTTCGTATGTATTTCGACTTGACGACTCAGAAAAAACGATATAAAACATGTATCACCTAAGTTTGTTTCGGCGTAGCATACTCAGGTCGGATACAAATATGGTCATACTCGATCTACAGCAAAGTACGAGCTTTTTGCATGTATTTTGCCTGACGACTCAGACAAACGATATTAAACTCGTATCAGTATAAGTTTAGTTTCGGCGTAAAGGCATACCTCAGGTCAGGATATCGAAGTATGGTCATAATCGAGTTTACAGCAAAGTAGATGCTTTTTGAATGTATTCGACTGGGGACTCAGGAAAAACTGATATAAAAATCGTATCAATAAAGTTGAATTTGGGCGTTAAGCGTATCTCGGGTCGCATATGGATTTGGCCAAAAATTGATCTACAGCAAAGTCGATGTTTTGTATGTATTCGACTTGACGAATCAAAAAACGGATATAAAACAATCTAACAGTGAAGTTGAATTTTTGGCGTAAAGGCAACTTCAGGTCGGGAATCGAATAGTCATAATTCGATCTACAGCAAGAACGATGCTTTGCTGTATGTATTCGACTTGAACGACTTAGAAAAACGATATGAAACATCGTATCAGTAAAGTTAGGTTTTCGGCGTAAGGGCCATACCTCAGGTCGGGATGTATACCAAATATGTCATAATCGATTCAGCAAAGTAGATGCTTTTGAATGTATTTCGAATGGTCGACCAGGAAAAACGATATAAAACATCATACAGTGAAGTTGAATTTTTGGCGTTAAAGAAATAATTACTCAGTTCGGGAACTAAATATGGTCATAGCGATTTACAGCAAAGTAAGATGCTTTTGAATGTATTTCGGACGGGGCGATCAGGAAAAACGATATAAAACATCATAACAGTGAAGTTGAATTTTGGCGTTAAGGAATACCTCAGGTGGATACCAAATATGGTCATAATCGATTTACAGCAAAGTAAGATGCTTTTTGAAGTATTCGACTGGGCGACTCAGGAAAACGATATAAAAACATCTAACAGTGAAGTGAATTTTTGGCGTAAAGGAATACCTCAGGTCGGGATAATAAATATGGTCATAATCGATTTACAGCAAAGTAGGTTTTTGAAAGTATTTAGACTGGGGACTCAGGAGAACCATATAAAACATCGTATCAATAAGTGAATTTTGGGCGGTAAGCCTTATCTCGGGTCGGTATATCGGATTGGTCAAAATGATCTACAGCAAAGTACGATGCTTTTTGTTATGTATTTCGACTTGAGACTCAGAAAACGATATAAAAATCAAACAGTGAAGTTAATTTTGTCGGGATATCGAATATGGCATAATCGATCTACAGCCAAAAGTACGATGCTTTTGTAGTATTTCGACTTGACGACTTAGAAAAACGATATTGAAACATCGTCTCAGTAAAGTAAGTTTTCGGCGTAAAGGCATACCTCAGGTCGGGATACCCAATCAGGGGTTCATATCGATTTACAGCAAAGTAAGGGCTTTTTGAATGTATTTCGACTGGGCGAATATGGAAAACGAACTAAAACAATTCTATCAGTGTAAGTTGAATTTTTGGCGTAAAGGACATACTTCAGGTCTGAATCAACTAATGTCATAATATATTTACAGCAAAGTATGATGCTTTTTGTATGTATTTCGTATGAAGACTCAGAAAAAAACGATTATAAAACATCGTACTAGTAAAAGTGTAGTTATAGGCGTAAAGGCATACCTCAGGTCAGGATATCAAATATGGTCATAATCGTTTACAGCAAAGTAAGATGCTTTTGAAGTATTTCGACTGGGCGACTCAGGAAAACGATGATAAAACATCGTATCCAATAAAGTATGAATTTTTTGCGTTAAGCCTTATCGCGGGTCGGTATATCGGATTGTCAAAAGATCTACAAAAAGTACGATTGCTTTTTGTATGTATTCGACTTGACGACTCAGAAAAAAACGATATAAAACATCATAACAGTGAAGTGAATTTTTGGCGTAAAGGCATACTCAGGTCGGGATATCGAAGAATATGGCATAATCGATCTACAGCAAAGTACGATGCTTTTGATGGTTTTCGGACTTGACGACTAGAAAACGCTATGAAACATCGTATCATAAAAGTTAAGTTTTCGGCGTAAAGGCATACTCAGGTGGGATACCAATGGTCATAATCGATTTAACAGCAAGTAAGGCTTTTTGAATGTATTTCGAACTGGGCGACTCAGGAAAACGATTATAAAACCATATATGTGAAGTGAATTTGCGTAAAGGCATACTCAGGTCTGGATATCAAATAATGTATAAATCTTTACAGCAAAGTATGATGCTTTTTGTATGTATGTGTCTTGACGACTCAGGAAAAAAACGATATAAAACATCGTATTCAGTAAAGTTTAGGTTATCGGCGTAAAGGCATACCTCAAGGTCAGGATATCAAATATGGCATAATCGATTTACGCAAAGTAAGATGGCTTTTGAATGTATTCGACTGGGCGACTCAGGAAAACGATATAAAACATCATAACAGTGAAGTTGAATTTTTGGCGTAAAGGAATACCTCAGGTCGGGCATACCAAATATTAGTTATAATCGATTTACAGCAAAGTAAGAGCTTTTTGAATGTATTTCGACTGGGCGACCTCAGAAAACGCATATAAAAAAATTATTATCAGTGAAGTGAATTTTTGGCGTAAAGGCATACGCAGGTCGGGATACCAAATATGGTCATAATCGATCTACAGCAAAGTACGATGCCTTTTTGTATGTATTCGACTTGATGACTAGAACACGATATGGAAACAGTCGTATCAGTAAAGTTAGTTTTCGGCGTAAGGGCATACCTCAGGTGGGATACCAATATGGTCATAATCGATTACAGCAAAGTAAGAGGCTTTTGAATTATTTCGACTGGGCGACTCAGAAAAACGAAATAAACATTATATCAGTGAAGTTGAATTTTTGGCGCGTAAGGCATTACTCAGGTATGGATATCAAATAATGTAATAATCTATTTACAGCAAAGTATGATGCTTTTTTATGTATTTCGTCTTGAAGACTCAGAAAACGAATATAAAAAATCGTATTAGTAAAGGTTTGTACGGCGTAAAGGCATACATCAGGGGGATACCACTATGGTCATAATCGATTACAGCAGTAAGATGCTTTTTGAATGTATTTCGACTGGGCGACTCAGGAAAACGATATAAAAAATCATTACAGTGAAGTGGAATTTTTGCGTAAAGAATACCCAGGTCGGGATACTAAATATGGTCATATCGATTTACAGCAAAGTAAGATGCTTTTTGAATGTATTCGACCTGGGCGGATAGGAAAACGATATAAAACATTCATAACATGAAGTGAATTTTTGGCGTAAGGAATACCTCAGGTTCGCGGATACCAAATATGGTCCTAATCGATTTTCAGCAAAGTAAGACGCTTTTTGAATGTATTTAGACGGGCGACTTCAGGAAAAACGATATAAAACATCATACATGAAGTCTGACTTTTGGCGTAAGGAAACCTAAGGTCGGGATAACCAAATATGTCATAATCGATTACAGCAAAGTAAATGCTTTTTGAATGTATCGGACTGGGCGACTCAGGAAAACGATATAAAATGTAGCAATAAAGTTGAATTTTTGGCGTTAGCCTTACCTCGGGTCTGGTATATCGGATTTGGTCATATCGATTTACGCAAATTAAGATGCTTTTTGAATGTTTCGGGATGGGCGATCGGAAAACGAGATAAAACATTATATCATGGTGAAGTTGACTTTTTGGCGTAAAGGCATTACTAAGGTGGATGATCAAATAATGTCATAATCTTTACAGCAAAGTTATGATGCTTTGTGTATGTATTTCGTTCTTGCGACTCAGAAAAAACGCTATAAAAACAATCGTATCAGTAAAGTTTAGTTATCGCGTAAATGCATACTCAGGTCAGGATATTAATTGGTCATAAGCGATTTTACAGCCAAAGTAAAATGCTTTTTGAATGTATTTCGACGGGCGACTCAGGAAAACGATATAAAACATCGTATAAGAAAGTGAATTTGTTGCGCGTTAAGATTATCTAGGGTCGGTATACGGAGTTGGTCAAATGATCACACAAAGTACGATGATTTTGTATGTATTTCGACGACGACTCAGAAAAACGATCTAAAACATCAAACAGTGAAGTTGAATTTTGGCGTAAAGGCATACTTCAGGTCGGATATCGAATATGGTAATAAGTCGATTACAGCAAAGACCCCTATGCTTTTTGTATGTTTCGACTGAAGATTAGAAAAACCGATATGAAACATCGTATCAGTAAAGTAAAGTTTTCGGCGGTAAAGGCTTACCTCAGGTCGGGATACAATATGGTCATAATCGATTTCCAGAAGTAAGATGCTTGTGAATGGATTCGAATCTGGGCGACTCAGGCAAAAAACGATATAAAAAACATCATTACA
>CM032476.1:138608-159219 GCA_019059595.1 Marasmia exigua
TGCCATGCATCAAAAATGTGCTTGATGAGTGCAACTCCCGCATCAGTAGTAGATTTGCCTTTAGTAAATCCAAATTGTTTATTATGCAATAATTTGTTTCGATTAAAATGACCCAATAATTGATGGAATATAACTTTTTCATATATTTTACTAAGGGCAGGTAAAATGGATATTGGTCTGTAATTAGATGGGTCGCTTCTATCACCTGATTTGAAAACTGGTAGAACTTTGCTATATTTCATCAGATTAGGAAATTGACCAATATCTACGCATTCATTAAATATTACAGCTAAATATGGGGCAATGATTTTTATTATATTTTTTAATATTTCTACTGATATTCCCCACAAATTCTCTGTTTTCTTTACGTTGATGTCTTTAAAAGTTTTAAGTATAGTTTCCGGGTTGATGTGATGGAAACTGAAAGAAGTCAGGCACTCGTCCACACTCGATTGAAGAAGACAATTAGCAAGCTGAGGACTAGAATTTAAGTTACTAGGGTAATAAGAGGTATATTAGCAAAGAAAGATTCAAATGCGTTTGCTATTTCTACGTCCTCGTTGAGTTGTTTATTATCAATTTTCAAAGAGTACTTGAGGTCTTGAGTAGTATTTTTACAAGTCTCTTTATTAATCATATTCCAAGTGGCTTTGATTTATTATTTGAATTTTTATTTTATCTTTTAAATAATTACTTTTTGCTATTGCGCAGACTTTTTTAATAGCTTGGAATAGTTTCTGAAAGGGTTCAGTTATTGTAGGATCATTGGAGTTAGCTTTAATGTCATATAAATCAAATAAAGTGCGCCTGCTTTGAGGAGCCTTTAGTAGCCCAATCGCTAAATATTGTTTTAGTATTGTCTACTTTGACTTTTTTTCTTAGTAAAAATTACTTCAAACTCCTTTTCAATAACATTAAACAAAGTATTGTATAGTTCATCAATATTAGCATACTTACTTACTTGCATCACGGAAACGTTGCTTTCAACATTTTTCCTTAAATTTTTCCACACGACTAGTGGTGATTGGCCTATAGACAAAAGAAGAGGAAGCAATTGCATGACGGTGTTCAAAAACAGCTATCTGTCCTGTATGGTCTGAATTTATAAAATTTATTATTGATTTTTTAATCGCCTTACAATTACAGAAAATCAATACAAGTAGCTGATGTGGGGGTAATGCGTGTAGGGTCATTAAACAGATGGCGTAAATCAAAAGATTTAAATAGATTAAGAAGCATACCCGAACTTTGACTGTGTTCTAAGATGTTAATATTGAAATCCCCACATACAATTACTTGCTTGTTGCAATTAGTTGCTTTTCTCAGCACCTCCTCCATGGCAGATTCAAAGTTATTGTAGTTACCAGAGGGAGGTCTGTATACACAAATAATGATAAACCGTTCAATCTCTACACAAGATAGTTCAATAGTTCGTTCAGTTGAAAGTGCGACTATGTCTTTGCGCTCCTTTGCTTTTAATGAATTATGTAATAATATAAGTGACCCACCCCTAATGGCCGACTTTCTTGTGAACGCACTTATGACTTTATAATTATCAATATTAATAATAAGTTTCATGTTGCCTCAACCAGTGTTCAGTAACACAGAGGACATGTATATTCATTTTATTTAAAAAAAGTTCCGATTCCAAATCTTTACCGGAGGGAAGCCCTGTATATTTTGATGAACAATATTTAAATGCCCAGACTTCCCCTTTGTCATTAAATCTAGTGGCAAGAGGTATTCTCTATTGTGTCTAAATTACATTTAAATTCATTGGAACTAATTCCAACGTCTGATTACACATGTCATATTTTTTCTGCTCAATAGGAGCAGATATGGTAGCCAAGTTTTTGGCTGAGCAATCTAAATAATAAGATAGCGACATTGCTATTAGTCGTTTACAGTATTTATTAAGATAATATTTATCCTTTGTCAAATGAAAGTATGACTTTGTATAATTATTTATGTCAATAACATGCATTTTTTTTACATTATATGTCAAAGTATTCAATGTCATATTTAAATTATATCTATAAGTATTTTCTACTTGTGGCAAACTGTTATTATCCGATATACCGCCCGAGATAAGGCTTAACGCCAAAAATTCAACTTTATTGATACGATGTTTTATATCGTTTTCCTGAGTCGTCAAGTCGAAATACATTAAAAAAGCATCTTACTTTGCTGTAAATCGATTATGACCATATTTGATAACCTGACCTGAAGTATGCCTTTACGCCAAAAATTCAACTTCACTGATATGATGTTTCATATCGTTTTTTCTTAGTCGTCAAGTCGAAATACATACAAAAAGCATCGTACTTTGCTGTAGATCGATTATGACCATATTTAATATCCCGACCTGAAGTATGCCTTTACGCCAAAAATTCCACTTTACTGATACGATGTTTTATATCGTTTTCCCGAGTCACCTAGTGGAAATATTTTAGAAAAGCATCTTACTTTAGTGTAGATCAATTTTGACCAAATCCGATATACCGACCCGAGATAAGGCTTAACGCCAAAAATTCAACTTTATTGATACGATGTTTTATATCGTTTTCCTGAGTCGCCCAGTCGAAATACATTCAAAAAGCATCTTACTTTGCTGTAAATCGATTATGACCATATTTGGTATCCCGACCTGAGGTATGCCTTTACGCCGAAAACTAAACTTTACGGTTATGATGATTTATATCGTTTTTCTGAGTCGTCAAGTCGAAATACATACAAAAAGCATCGTACTTTGCTGTAGATCGATTATGACCACATTTGGTATCCCGACCTGAAGTATGCCTTTACGCCAAAAATTCAACTTTACTGATACGATGTTTTATATCGTTTTCCCGAGTCGCCTAGTGGAAATATATTAGAAAAGCATCTTACTTTGCTGTAGATCAATTTTGACCAAATCCGATATACCGACCCGAGATAAGGCTTAACGCCAAAAATTCAACTTTATTGATACGATGTTTTATATCGTTTTCCTGAGTCGCCCAGTCGAAATACATTCAAAAAGCATCTTACTTTGCTGTAAATCGATTATGACCATATTTGGTATCCCGACCTGAGGTATGCCTTTTCGCCGAAAACTAAACTTTACGGTTATGATGATTTATATCGTTTTTCTGAGTCGTCAAGTCGAAATACATACAAAAAGCATCGTACTTTGCTGTAGATCGATTATGACCATATTTGATATCCCGACCTGAAGTATGCGTTTACGCAAAAATTCAACTTTACTGATATGATGTTTTATATCGTTTTTCTGAGTCGCCCAGTCGAAAAACATTCAAAAAGCATCTTACTTTGCTGTAAATCGATTATGACCATATTTGGTACCCCGACCTGAGGTATGCCTTTACGCCAAAACTAAACTTTACTGATACGATGTTTTATATCGTTTTTCTGAGTCGTCAAGTCGAAATACATACAAAAAGCATCGTACCTTTGCTGTAGATCGATTATGACCACATTTGGTATCCCGACCTGAAGTATGCCTTTACGCCAAAAATTCAACTTTACTGATACGATGTTTTATATCGTTTTTCCCGAGTCGCCTAGTGGAAAAATATTGTAAAAGCATCTTACTTTGCTGTAGATCAATTTTGACCAAATCCGATATACCGACCCGAGATAAGGCTTAACGCCAAAAATTCAACTTTATTGATACGATGTTTAATATCGTTTTCCTGAGTCGCCCAGTTGAAATACATTCAAAAAGCATCTACTTTGCTGTAAATCGATTATGACCATATTTGATAACCTGACCTGAAGTATGCCTTTACGCCAAAAATTCAACTTCACTGATATGATGTTTAATATCGTTTTTCTTAGTCGTCAAGTCGAAATACATACAAAAAGCATCGTACTTTGCTGTAGATCGATTATGACCATATTTGGTATCCGACCTGAGGTATGCCTTTACGCCGAAAACTAAACTTTACTGATACGATGTTTCATATCGTTTTTCTGAGTCGTCAAGTCGAAATACATACAAAAAGCATCGTACTTTGCTGTAGATCGATTATGACCACATTTGGTATCCCGACCTGAAGTATGCCTTTACGCCAAAAATTCAACTTTACTGATACGATGTTTTATATCGTTTTCCCGAGTCGCTTAGTGGAAATATATTAGAAAAGCATCTTACTTTGCTGTAGATCAATTTTGACCAAATCCGATATACCGACCCGAGATAAGGCTTAACGAAAAAAATTCAACTTTATTGATACGATGTTTTATATCGTTTTCCTGAGTCGCCCAGTCGAAATACATTCAAAAAGCATCTTACTTTGCTGTAAATCGATTTTGACCAAATCCGATTTACCGACCTGAGATAAGGCTTAACGCCAAAAATTCAACTTTATTGATACGATGTTTAATATCGTTTTCCTGAGTCGCCCAGTCGAAAAACATTCAAAAAGCATCTTACTTTGCTGTAAATCGATTATGACCATATTTGGTACCCCGACCTGAGGTATGCCTTTACGCCAAAAATTCAACTTTACTCATACGATGTTTTATATCGCTTTCCCGAGTCGCCTAGTGGAAAAATATTGGAAAAGCATCTTACTTTGCTGTAGATCAATTTTGACCAAATCCGATATACCGACCCGAGATAAGGCTTAACGCCAAAAATTCAACTTGATTGATACGATGTTTAATATCGTTTTCCTGAGTCGCCCAGTCGAAATACATACAAAAAGCATCGTATTTTGCTGTAGATCGATTATGACCACATTTGGTATCCCGACCTGAAGTATGCCTTTACGCCAAAAATTCAACTTTACTGATACGATGTTTTATATCGCTTTCCCGAGTCGCCTAGTGGAAAAATATTGGAAAAGCATCTTACATTGCTGTAGATCAATTTTGACCAAATCCGATATACCGACCCGAGATAAGGCTTAACGCCAAAAATTCAACTTGATTGATACGATGTTTTATATCGTTTTCCTGAGTCGTCAAGTCAAAATACATTCAAAAAGCATCTTACTTTGCTGTAAATCGATTATGACCATATTTGATAACCTGACCTAAAGTATGCCTTTACGCCAAAAAATCAACTTCACTGATATGATGTTTCATATCGTTTTTCTTAGTCGTCAAGTCGAAATACATACAAAAAGCATCGTACTTTGCTGTAGATCGATTATGACCATATTTGATATCCCGACCTGAAGTATGCGTTTACGCAAAAATTCAACTTTACTGATATGATGTTTTATATCGTTTTTCTGAGTCGCCCAGTCGAAAAACATTCAAAAAGCATCTTACTTTGCTGTAAATCGATTATGACCATATTTGGTACCCCTACCTGAGGTATGCCTTTACGCCAAAAACTAAACTTTACTGATACGATGTTTTATATCGTTTTTCTGAGTCGTCAAGTCGAAATACATACAAAAAGCATCGTACTTTGCTGTAGATCGATTATGACCACATTTGGTATCCCGACCTGAAGTATGCCTTTACGCCAAAAATTCAACTTTACTGATACGATGTTTTATATCGTTTTCCCGAGTCGCCTAGTGGAAAAATATTGTAAAAGCATCTTACTTTGCTGTAGATCAATTTTGACCAAATCCGATATACCGACCCGAGATAAGGCTTAACGCCAAAAATTCAACTTTATTGATACGATGTTTAATATCGTTTTCCTGAGTCGCCCAGTCGAAATACATTCAAAAAGCATCTTACTTTGCTGTAAATCGATTATGACCATATTTAGTATCCCGACCTGAAGTATGCCTTTACGCCAAAAATTCAACTTTACTGATACGATGTTTTATATCGTTTTCCCGAGTCACCTAGTGGAAATATTTTAGAAAAGCATCTTACTTTAGTGTAGATCAATTTTGACCAAATCCGATATACCGACCCGAAATAAGGCTTAACACCAAAAATTCAACTTCACTAATATAATCTTTTATATCGTTTTCCTGAGTCGCCCAGTCGAAAAACATTCAAAAAGCATCTTACTTTGCTGTAAATCGATTTTGACCAAATCCGATATACCGACCCGAGATAAGGCTTAACGCCAAAAATTCAACTTTATTGATACGATGTTTAATATCGTTTTCCTGAGTCGCCCAGTCGAAATACATTCAAAAAGCATCTTACTTTGCTGTAAATCGATTATGACCATATTTGATAACCTGACCTGAAGTATGCCTTTACGCCAAAATTCAACTTCACTGATATGATGTTTCATATCGTTTTTCTTAGTCGTCAAGTCGAAATACATACAAAAAGCATCGTACTTTGCTGTAGATCGATTATGACCATATTTGATATCCCGACCTGAAGTATGCGTTTACGCAAAAATTCAACTTTACTGATATGATGTTTTATATCGTTTTTCTGAGTCGCCAGTCGAAAAACATTCAAAAAGCATCTTACTTTGCTGTAAATCGATTATGACCATATTTGGTATCCCGACCTGAGGTATGCCTTTACGCCAAAAACTAAACTTTACTGATACGATGTTTTATATCGTTTTTCTGAGTCGTCAAGTCGAAATACATACAAAAAGCATCATACTTTGCTGAAGATCGATTATGACCACATTTGGTATCCCGACCTAAGGTATGCCTTTACGCCAAAAACTAAACTTTACTGATACGATGTTTTATATCGTTTTTCTGAGTCGCCTAGTGGAAAAATATTAGAAAAGCATCTTACTTTGCTGTAGATCAATTTTGACCAAATCCGATATACCGACCCGAGATAAGGCTTAACGCCAAAAATTCAACTTTATTGATACGATGTTTTATATCGTTTTCCTGAGTCGCCCAGTCGAAATACATTCAAAAAGCATCTTACTTTGCTGTAAATCGATTTTGACCAAATCCGATATACCGACCCGAGATAAGGCTTAACGCCAAAAATTCAACTGTATTGATACGATGTTTTATATCGTTTTTCTGAGTCGTCAAGTCGAAATACATACAAAAAGCATCGTACTTTGCTGTAGATCGATTATGACCACATTTGGTATCCCGACCTGAAGTATGCCTTTACGCCAAAAATTCAACTTTACTGATACGATGTTTTATATCGTTTTCCCGAGTCGCTTAGTGGAAATATATTAGAAAAGCATCTTACTTTGCTGTAGATCAATTTTGACCAAATCCGATATACCGACCCGAGATAAGGCTTAACGAAAAAAATTCAACTTATTGATACGATGTTTTATATCGTTTTCCTGAGTCGCCCAGTCGAAATACATTCAAAAAGCATCTTACTTTGCTGTAAATCGATTTTGACCAAATCCGATTTACCGACCTGAGATAAGGCTTAACGCCAAAAATTCAACTTTATTGATACGATGTTTAATATCGTTTTCCTGAGTCGCCCAGTCGAAAAACATTCAAAAAGCATCTTACTTTGCTGTAAATCGATTATGACCATATTTGGTACCCCGACCTGAGGTATGCCTTTACGCCCAAAATTCAACTTTACTGATACGATGTTTTATATCGCTTTCCCGAGTCGCCTAGTGGAAAAATATTGGAAAAGCATCTTACTTTGCTGTAGATCAATTTTGACCAAATCCGATATACCGACCCGAGATAAGGCTTAACGCCAAAAATTCAACTTGATTGATACGATGTTTAATATCGTTTTCCTGAGTCGCCCAGTCGAAATACATACAAAAAGCATCGTACTTTGCTGTAGATCGATTATGACCACATTTGGTATCCCGACCTGAAGTATGCCTTTACGCCAAAAATTCAACTTTACTGATACGATGTTTTATATCGCTTTCCCGAGTCGCCTAGTGGAAAAATATTGGAAAAGCATCTTACATTGCTGTAGATCAATTTTGACCAAATCCGATATACCGACCCGAGATAAGGCTTAACGCCAAAAATTCAACTTGATTGATACGATGTTTTATATCGTTTTCCTGAGTCGTCAAGTCAAAATACATTCAAAAAGCATCTTACTTTGCTGTAAATCGATTATGACCATATTTGATAACCTGACCTAAAGTATGCCTTTACGCCAAAAAATCAACTTCACTGATATGATGTTTCATATCGTTTTTCTTAGTCGTCAAGTCGAAATACATACAAAAAGCATCGTACTTTGCTGTAGATCGATTATGACCATATTTGATATCCCGACCTGAAGTATGCGTTTACGCAAAAATTCAACTTTACTGATATGATGTTTTATATCGTTTTTCTGAGTCGCCCAGTCGAAAAACATTCAAAAAGCATCTTACTTTGCTGTAAATCGATTATGACCATATTTGGTACCCCTACCTGAGGTATGCCTTTACGCCAAAAACTAAACTTTACTGATACGATGTTTTATATCGTTTTTCTGAGTCGTCAAGTCGAAATACATACAAAAAGCATCGTACTTTGCTGTAGATCGATTATGACCACATTTGGTATCCCGACCTGAAGTATGCCTTTACGCCAAAAATTCAACTTTACTGATACGATGTTTTATATCGTTTTCCCGAGTCGCCTAGTGGAAAAATATTGTAAAAGCATCTTACTTTGCTGTAGATCAATTTTGACCAAATCCGATATACCGACCCGAGATAAGGCTTAACGCCAAAAATTCAACTTTATTGATACGATGTTTAATATCGTTTTCCTGAGTCGCCCAGTCGAAATACATTCAAAAAGCATCTTACTTTGCTGTAAATCGATTATGACCATATTTAGTATCCCGACCTGAAGTATGCCTTTACGCCAAAAATTCAACTTGACTGATACGATGTTTTATATCGTTTTCCCGAGTCACCTAGTGGAAATATTTTAGAAAAGCATCTTACTTTAGTGTAGATCAATTTTGACCAAATCCGATATACCGACCCGAAATAAGGCTTAACACCAAAAATTCAACTTCACTGATATAATCTTTTATATCGTTTTCCTGAGTCGCCCAGTCGAAAAACATTCAAAAAGCATCTTACTTTGCTGTAAATCGATTTTGACCAAATCCGATATACCGACCCGAGATAAGGCTTAACGCCAAAAATTCAACTTTATTGATACGATGTTTAATATCGTTTTCCTGAGTCGCCCAGTCGAAATACATTCAAAAAGCATCTTACTTTGCTGTAAATCGATTATGACCATATTTGATAACCTGACCTGAAGTATGCCTTTACGCCAAAAATTCAACTTCACTGATATGATGTTTCATATCGTTTTTCTTAGTCGTCAAGTCGAAATACATACAAAAAGCATCGTACTTTGCTGTAGATCGATTATGACCATATTTGATATCCCGACCAGAAGTATGCGTTTACGCAAAAATTCAACTTTCTGATATGAGGTTTTATATCGTTTTTCTGAGTCGCCCAGTCGAAAAACATTCAAAAAGCATCTTACTTTGCTGTAAATCGATTATGACCATATTTGGTATCCCGACCTGAGGTATGCCTTTACGCCAAAAACTAAACTTTACTGATACGATGTTTTATATCGTTTTTCTGAGTCGTCAAGTCGAAATACATACAAAAAGCATCATACTTTGCTGAAGATCGATTATGACCACATTTGGTATCCCGACCTAAGGTATGCCTTTACGCCAAAAACTAAACTTTACTGATACGATGTTTTATATCGTTTTTCTGAGTCGCCTAGTGGAAAAATATTAGAAAAGCATCTTACTTTGCTGTAGATCAATTTTGACCAAATCCGATATACCGACCCGAGATAAGGCTTAACGCCAAAAATTCAACTTTATTGATACGATGTTTTATATCGTTTTCCTGAGTCGCCCAGTCGAAATACATTCAAAAAGCATCTTACTTTGCTGTAAATCGATTTTGACCAAATCCGATATACCGACCCGAGATAAGGCTTAACGCCAAAAATTCAACTGTATTGATACGATGTTTAATATCGTTTTCCTGAGTCGCCCAGTCGAAATACATTCAAAAAGCATCTTACTTTGCTGTAAATCGATTATGACCATATTTAGTATCCCGACCTGAAGTATGCCTTTACGCCAAAAATTCAACTTTACTGATACGATGTTTTATATCGTTTTCCCGAGTCACCTAGTGGAAATATTTTAGAAAAGCATCTTACTTTAGTGTAGATCAATTTTGACCAAATCCGATATACCGACCCGAAATAAGGCTTAACACCAAAAATTCAACTTCACTGATATAATCTTTTATATCGTTTTCCTGAGTCGCCCAGTCGAAAAACATTCAAAAAGCATCTTACTTTGCTGTAAATCGATTATGACCATATTTGGTATCCCGACCTGAGGTATGCCTTTACGCCAAAAACTAAACTTTACTGATACGATGTTTTATATCGTTTTTTCTGAGTCGTCAAGTCGAAATACATACAAAAAGCATCATACTTTGCTGAAGATCGATTATGACCACATTTGGTATCCCGACCTAAGGTATGCCTTTACGCCAAAAACTAAACTTTACTGATACGATGTTTTATATCGTTTTTCTGAGTCGCCTAGTGGAAAAATATTAGAAAAGCATCTTACTTTGCTGTAGATCAATTTTGACCAAATCCGATATACCGACCCGAGATAAGGCTTAACGCCAAAAATTCAACTTTATTGATACGATGTTTTATATCGTTTTCCTGAGTCGCCCAGTCGAAATACATTCAAAAAGCATCTTACTTTGCTGTAAATCGATTATGACCATATTTGGTATCCCGACCTGAGGTATGCCTTTTCGCCGAAAACTAAACTTTACGGTTATGATGATTTATATCGTTTTTCTGAGTCGTCAAGTCGAAATACATACAAAAAGCATCGTACTTTGCTGTAGATCGATTATGACCATATTTGATATCCCGACCTGAAGTATGCGTTTACGCAAAAATTCAACTTTACTGATATGATGTTTTATATCGTTTTTCTGAGTCGCCCAGTCGAAAAACATTCAAAAAGCATCTTACTTTGCTGTAAATCGATTATGACCATATTTGGTACCCCGACCTGAGGTATGCCTTTACGCCAAAAACTAAACTTTACTGATACGATGTTTTATATCGTTTTTCTGAGTCGTCAAGTCGAAATACATACAAAAAGCATCGTACTTTGCTGTAGATCGATTATGACCACATTTGGTATCCCGACCTGAAGTATGCCTTTACGCCAAAAATTCAACTTTACTGATACGATGTTTTATATCGTTTTCCCGAGTCGCCTAGTGGAAAAATATTGTAAAAGCATCTTACTTTGCTGTAGATCAATTTTGACCAAATCCGATATACCGACCCGAGATAAGGCTTAACGCCAAAAATTCAACTTTATTGATACGATGTTTAATATCGTTTTCCTGAGTCGCCCAGTTGAAATACATTCAAAAAGCATCTTACTTTGCTGTAAATCGATTATGACCATATTTGATAACCTGACCTGAAGTATGCCTTTACGCCAAAAATTCAACTTCACTGATATGATGTTTCATATCGTTTTTCTTAGTCGTCAAGTCGAAATACATACAAAAAGCATCGTACTTTGCTGTAGATCGATTATGACCATATTTGGTATCCCGACCTGAGGTATGCCTTTACGCCGAAAACTAAACTTTACTGATACGATGTTTCATATCGTTTTTCTGAGTCGTCAAGTCGAAATACATACAAAAAGCATCGTACTTTGCTGTAGATCGATTATGACCACATTTGGTATCCCGACCTGAAGTATGCCTTTACGCCAAAAATTCAACTTTACTGATACGATGTTTTATATCGTTTTCCCGAGTCGCTTAGTGGAAATATATTAGAAAAGCATCTTACTTTGCTGTAGATCAATTTTGACCAAATCCGATATACCGACCCGAGATAAGGCTTAACGAAAAAAATTCAACTTTATTGATACGATGTTTTATATCGTTTTCCTGAGTCGCCCAGTCGAAATACATTCAAAAAGCATCTTACTTTGCTGTAAATCGATTTTGACCAAATCCGATTTACCGATTATGACCACATTTGGTATCCCGACCTGAAGTATGCCTTTACGCCAAAAATTCAACTTTACTGATACGATGTTTTATATCGCTTTCCCGAGTCGCCTAGTGGAAAAATATTGGAAAAGCATCTTACATTGCTGTAGATCAATTTTGACCAAATCCGATATACCGACCCGAGATAAGGCTTAACGCCAAAAATTCAACTTGATTGATACGATGTTTTATATCGTTTTCCTGAGTCGTCAAGTCAAAATACATTCAAAAAGCATCTTACTTTGCTGTAAATCGATTATGACCATATTTGATAACCTGACCTAAAGTATGCCTTTACGCCAAAAAATCAACTTCACTGATATGATGTTTCATATCGTTTTTCTTAGTCGTCAAGTCGAAATACATACAAAAAGCATCGTACTTTGCTGTAGATCGATTATGACCATATTTGATATCCCGACCTGAAGTATGCGTTTACGCAAAAATTCAACTTTACTGATATGATGTTTTATATCGTTTTTCTGAGTCGCCCAGTCGAAAAACATTCAAAAAGCATCTTACTTTGCTGTAAATCGATTATGACCATATTTGGTACCCCGACCTGAGGTATGCCTTTACGCCAAAAACTAAACTTTACTGATACGATGTTTTATATCGTTTTTCTGAGTCGTCAAGTCGAAATACATACAAAAAGCATCGTACTTTGCTGTAGATCGATTATGACCACATTTGGTATCCCGACCTGAAGTATGCCTTTACGCCAAAAATTCAACTTTACTGATACGATGTTTTATATCGTTTTCCCGAGTCACCTAGTGGAAATATTTTAGAAAAGCATCTTACTTTAGTGTAGATCAATTTTGACCAAATCCGATATACCGACCCGAAATAAGGCTTAACACCAAAAATTCAACTTCACTGATATAATCTTTTATATCGTTTTCCTGAGTCGCCCAGTCGAAAAACATTCAAAAAGCATCTTACTTTGCTGTAAATCGATTTTGACCAAATCCGATATACCGACCCGAGATAAGGCTTAACGCCAAAAATTCAACTTTATTGATACGATGTTTAATATCGTTTTCCTGAGTCGCCCAGTCGAAATACATTCAAAAAGCATCTTACTTTGCTGTAAATCGATTATGACCATATTTGATAACCTGACCTGAAGTATGCCTTTACGCCAAAAATTCAACTTCACTGATATGATGTTTCATATCGTTTTTCTTAGTCGTCAAGTCGAAATACATACAAAAAGCATCGTACTTTGCTGTAGATCGATTATGACCATATTTGATATCCCGACCTGAAGTATGCGTTTACGCAAAAATTCAACTTTACTGATATGATGTTTTATATCGTTTTTCTGAGTCGCCCAGTCGAAAAACATTCAAAAAGCATCTTACTTTGCTGTAAATCGATTATGACCATATTTGGTATCCCGACCTGAGGTATGCCTTTACGCCAAAAACTAAACTTTACTGATACGATGTTTTATATCGTTTTTCTGAGTCGTCAAGTCGAAATACATACAAAAAGCATCATACTTTGCTGAAGATCGATTATGACCACATTTGGTATCCCGACCTAAGGTATGCCTTTACGCCAAAAACTAAACTTTACTGATACGATGTTTTATATCGTTTTTCTGAGTCGCCTAGTGGAAAAATATTAGAAAAGCATCTTACTTTGCTGTAGATCAATTTTGACCAAATCCGATATACCGACCCGAGATAAGGCTTAACGCCAAAAATTCAACTTTATTGATACGATGTTTTATATCGTTTTCCTGAATCGCCCAGTCGAAATACATTCAAAAAGCATCTTACTTTGCTGTAAATCGATTTTGACCAAATCCGATATACCGACCCGAGATAAGGCTTAACGCCAAAAATTCAACTGTATTGATACGATGTTTAATATCGTTTTCCTGAGTCGCCCAGTCGAAATACATTCAAAAAGCATCTTACTTTGCTGTAAATCGATTATGACCATATTTAGTATCCCGACCTGAAGTATGCCTTTACGCCAAAAATTCAACTTTACTGATACGATGTTTTATATCGTTTTCCCGAGTCACCTAGTGGAAATATTTTAGAAAAGCATCTTACTTTAGTGTAGATCAATTTTGACCAAATCCGATATACCGACCCGAAATAAGGCTTAACACCAAAAATTCAACTTCACTGATATAATCTTTTATATCGTTTTCCTGAGTCGCCCAGTCGAAAAACATTCAAAAAGCATCTTACTTTGCTGTAAATCGATTATGACCATATTTGGTATCCCGACCTGAGGTATGCCTTTACGCCAAAAACTAAACTTTACTGATACGATGTTTTATATCGTTTTTCTGAGTCGTCAAGTCGAAATACATACAAAAAGCATCATACTTTGCTGAAGATCGATTATGACCACATTTGGTATCCCGACCTAAGGTATGCCTTTACGCCAAAAACTAAACTTTACTGATACGATGTTTTATATCGTTTTTCTGAGTCGCCTAGTGGAAAAATATTAGAAAAGCATCTTACTTTGCTGTAGATCAATTTTGACCAAATCCGATATACCGACCCGAGATAAGGCTTAACGCCAAAAATTCAACTTTATTGATACGATGTTTTATATCGTTTTCCTGAGTCGCCCAGTCGAAATACATTCAAAAAGCATCTTACTTTGCTGTAAATCGATTATGACCATATTTGGTATCCCGACCTGAGGTATGCCTTTTCGCCGAAAACTAAACTTTACGGTTATGATGATTTATATCGTTTTTCAATGAGTCGTCAAGTCGAAATACATACAAAAAGCATCGTACTTTGCTGTAGATCGATTATGACCACATTTGGTATCCCGACCTGAAGTATGCCTTTACGCCAAAAAATCAACTTTACTGATACGACATTTTATATCGTTTTCCCGAGTCGCCTAGTGGAAATATATTAGAAAAGCATCTTACTTTGCTGTAGATCAATTTTGACCAAATCTGATATACCGACCCGAGATAAGGCTTAACGCCAAAAATTCAACTTGATTGATACGATGTTTTATATCGTTTTCCTGAGTCGACAAGTCGAAATACATTCAAAAAGCATCTTACTTTGCTGTAGATCGATTATGACCACATTTGGTATCCCGACCTGAAGTATGCCTTTACGCCAAAAATTCAACTTTACTGATACGATGTTTTATATCGTTTTCCCGAGTCGCCTAGTGGAAATATATTAGAAAAGCATCGTACTTTGCTGTAAATCAATTTTGACCAAATCCGATATACCGACCCGAGATAAGGCTTAACGCCAAAAATTCAACTTTATTGATACGATGTTTTATATCGTTTTCCTGAGTCGCCCAGTCGAAATACATTCAAAAAGCATCTTACTTTGCTGTAAATCGATTTTGACCAAATCCGATATACCGACCCGAGATAAGGCTTAACGCCAAAAATTCAACTTTATTGATACGATGTTTAATATCGTTTTCCTGAGTCGCCCAGTCGAAATACATTCAAAAAGCATCTAACTTTGCTGTAAATCGATTATGACCATATTTGGTATCCCGACCTGAAGTATGCCTTTACGCCAAAAATTCAACTTTACTGATACGATGTTTTATATCGTTTTCCCGAGTCGCCTAGTGGAAATATTTTACAAAAGCATCTTACTTTGCTGTAGATCAATTTTGACCAAATCCGATATACCGACCCGAGCTAAGGCTTAACGCCAAAAATTCAACTTTATTGATACGATGTTTTATATCGTTTTCCTGAGTCACCCAGTCGAAAAACATTCAAAAAGCATCTTACTTTGCTGTAAATCGATTATGACCATATTTGGTATCCAAAAAAAAAAAATTCAAAATTCAAAAGTTCTTTATTTGCATAGGCTTATATACAGCTCTTACAAATCGTCATACATGAAAAAAATATAAATTATAGCTATGTATATTATACATGTAATTAAACATATATGTCGATACAAAAAATATACTAAGATATTAATAAATAAAATGTGATTCTACCACCGGAATCGGAAAGTTGATTCTGACGAGAAGATCCGGCAAGAAACTCGCCAGTTACTCTTTTTAATCACCAAATTTTTTTAAGTACAGTATCATGGGTGTAGGCGAACAGTTTATCATTTCCACAAATTCTTGTCATTTAAGTAATCATTAACTGTATAATAGGCTTTTGCCATTAAATAATTTTTAACATGTGTTTTAAATTTAGGCATTGGTAAATCAACAAGCTTTTGTGGTAACTTATTAAATATTTTAATACTCATTCCTACGAATGAATTACCAATCTTATGAAGTCTGAGATGTGGAACAGCAAGCTTGTGTTTATTTCTAGTATTTAGGTTATGGTTGTCGGATTTTCGAGGGAAGGTTTCTAAATTTTTATAAACATACATAATACAGTCAAAGATGTACTGTGATGCTAATGTTAAAATGTTAATTTCTTTGAACAAGTTTCTAAGCGAGTCTCGTGGCCTAAGTCCGTATATGGCCCTGACAGCTCGTTTCTGTAGCACAAAAATAGCTTGAATATCAGCCGCAGAGCCCCATAACAGCAGACCATAAGACATAACGCTATGGAAATAACTGAAATACACAAGTCTGGCTGCTTCAATATCGGTCAGATGTCTTATTTTTTTGACTGCATATGCAGCCGAACTAAGTCTCCCTGCCAGGGCTGCAATATGAGAACCCCACTGTAATTTTGAGTCTAACGTGACGCCTAGAAAGACTGTAGAATTAATTACTTCAACATTTTGACTATTCATATTAATCCTAGTGCTGACCTGTCTTACGTTGGGCAATGTAAATTTGACACATTTAGTTTTTTTAGCATTGAGAAGTAAATTATTTACAGTAAACCAATGTAGCACTTGAGTGAGAGCATTATTTACATCGTCAAAGTTATCTTTATGTCTATTAATTTTAAAATTAAAGAAGTATCATCTGCAAATAATACTATGTCACACAAGTTTTTAGTAAAGTAAGGTAGGTCATTTACATATATAATAAACAGTAAGGGCCCCAATATCGAGCCCTGGGGCACTCCCATCTGTAAAAGGGCGCCAGGAGAGTTAGTTCCATTAACATTGACTTTTTGAATTCTATCACTTAGGTATGACCGTACTAAGCTCAGAGAGCTATCTGTGAGGCCGTAATGCTGTAGCTTCATTAATAATGTTTGGTGATTAACGCAGTCGAATGCTTTGGATAGGTCACAAAATATACCTACAGCATCTTGCTTATTTTGCCATGCATCAAAAATGTGCTTGATGAGTGCAACTCCCGCATCAGTAGTAGATTTGCCTTTAGTAAATCCAAATTGTTTATTATGCAATAATTTGTTTAGATTAAAATGACCCAATAATTGATGGAATATAACTTTTTCATATATTTTACTAAGGGCAGGTAAAATGGATATTGGTCTGTAATTAGATGGGTCACTTCTATCACCTGATTTGAAAAGTGGTAGAACTTTGCTATATTTCATCAGATTTGGAAATTGACCAATATCTACGCATTCATTAAATATTACAGCTAAATATGGAGCAATGATTTTTATTATATTCTTTAATATTTCTACTGATATTCCCCACAAATCTTCTGTTTTCTTTACGTTGATGTCTTTAAAAGTTTTAAGTATAGTTTCCGGGTTGATGTGATGGAAACTAAAAGAAGTCAAGCACTCATCCACACTGGATTGAAGAAGACAATTAGCAAGCTGAGGACTAGAATTTAAGTTACTTGTGGTAATAAGAGGTATATTAGCAAAGAATGATCCAAATGCCTTTGCTATTTCTACGTCCTCGTTGAGTTGTTTATTATCAATTTTCAAAGAGTACTTGAGGTCTTGAGTAGTATTTTTACAAGTCTCTTTATTAATCATATTCCAAGTGGCTTTGATTTTATTATTTGAATTTTTAATTTTATCTTTTAAATAATTCGCTTTTGCTATTGCGCAGACTTTTTTAAATAGCTTGGAATAGTTTCTAACATGTTCAGTTATTGTAGGATCATTGGAGTTAGCTTTAATGTTATATAATTCAAATAAAGTGCGCCTGCTTTTGAAGATGCCTTTAGTAGCCCAATCGCTAAAAATTGTTTTAGTATTGTCTACTTTGACTTGTTTCTTAGTAAAAATGACTTCAAACTCCTTTTCAATAACATTAAACAAAGTATTGTAAAGTTCATCAATATTAGCATACTTACTTACTTGCATCAGGGAAACGTTGTTTTCAACATTTTCCTTAAATTTTTCCACACGACTAGTGGTGATTGGCCTATAGACAAAAGAAGAGGAAGCAGTTGCATGACGGTGTTCAAAAACAGCTATCTGTCCTGTATGGTCTGAATTTATAAAATTTATTATTGATTTTTTAATCGCCTTACAATTACAGAAAATATTATCAATACAAGTAGCTGATGTGGGGGTAATGCGTGTAGGGTCATTAAACAGATGGCGTAAATCAAAAGATTTAAATAGATTAAGAAGCATACCCGAACTTTGACTGTGTTCTAAGATGTTAATATTGAAATCCCCACATACAATTACTTGCTTGTTGCAATTAGTTGCTTTTCTCAGCACCTCTCCATGGCAGATTCAAAGTTATTGTAGTTACCAGAGGGAGGTCTGTATACACAAATAATGATAAACCGTTCAATCTCTACACAAGATAGTTCAATAGTTCGTTCAGTTGAAAGTGCGACTATGTCTTTGCGCTCCTTTGCTTTTAATGAATTATGTAATAATATAAGTGACCCACCCCTAATGGCCGACTTTCTTGTGAACGCACTTATGACTTTATAATTATCAATATTAATAATAAGTTCATGTTGCCTTCAACCAGTGTTCAGTAACACAGAGGACATGTATATTCATTTTATTTAAAAAAGTTCCAATTCCAAATCTTTACCGGAGAAGCCCTGTATATTTTGATGAACAATATTTAAATGCCCAGACTTCCCCTTTGTCATTAAATCTAGTGTGCAAGAGGTGTTCTCTATTGTCTCTAAATTACATTTAAATTCATTGGAACTAATTCCAACGTCTGATTACACATGTCATATTTTTTCTGCTCAATAGGAGCAGATATGGTAGCCAAGTTTTTGGCTGAGCAATCTAAATAATAAGATAGCGACATTGCTATTAGTCGTTTACAGTATTTATTAAGATAATATTTATCCTTTGTCAAATGAAAGTATGACTTTGTATAATTATTTATGTCAATAACATGCATTTTTTTTACATTATATGTCAAAGTATTCAATGTCATATTTAAATTATATCTATAAGTATTTTCTACTTGTGGCAAACTGTTATTATAGGGAAGTGTAAATAATACAATTTCGTTTACATCTAATAAACTAAGAGAGTGTAGGTACTTAGACAAAATATTTTTATTTACATTTCCCCTATTCCCTACCATAATTACTATTGAGGTATTCTTATGGAAAGTTGTTTGTTTAATTTTATTCATTATATCAGAAAAAGATGCACCCGGTACACAATTATTGATAATCGACTGTCCCGAAGAAAACAAAAGGTGTCCCATATCTTTACCTAACTCGTCACTAAACATAACAATTTTTTTGTTTTCAATAGGTTTAGCCCGACCTGAGGTATGCCTTTACGCCGAAAATTCAACTTTACTGATACGATGTTTTATATCGTTTTCCCGAGTCGCCTAGTGGAAAAATATTGGAAAAGCATCTTCCTTTGCTGTAGATCAATTTTGACCAAATCCGATATACCGACCCGAGATAAGGCTTAACGCCAAAAATTCAACTTGATTGATACGATGTTTTATATCGTTTTCCTGAGTCGCCCAGTCGAAATACATTCAAAAAGCATCTTACTTTGCTGTTAATCGATTATGACCATATTTGATAACCTGACCTGAAGTATGCCTTTACGCCAAAAATTCAACTTCACTGATATGATGTTTCATATCGTTTTTCTTAGTCGTCAAGTCGAAATACATACAAAAGCATCGTACTTTTGCTGTAGATCGATTATGACCATATTTGGTATCCCGACCTGAGGTATGCCTTTACGCCGAAAACTAAACTTTACTGATACGATGTTTCATATCGTTTTTCTGAGTCGTCAAGTCGAAATACATACAAAAACATCGTACTTTGCTGTAGATCGATTATGACCACATTTGGTATCCCGACCTGAAGTATGCCTTTACGCCAAAAATTCAACTTTACTGATACGATGTTTTATATCGTTTTCCCGAGTCGCTTAGTGGAAATATATTAGAAAAGCATCTTACTTTGCTGTAGATCAATTTTGACCAAATCCGATATACCGACCCGAGATAAGGCTTAACGCCAAAAATTTAACTTTATTGATACGATGTTTAATATCGTTTTCCTGAGTCGCCCAGTCGAAATACATTCAAAAAGCATCTTACTTTGCTGTAAATCGATTATGACCATATTTAGTATCCCGACCTGAGGTATGCCTTTACGCCAAAAACTAAACTTTACTGATACGATGTTTTATATCGTTTTTCTGAGTCGTCAAGTCGAAATACATACAAAAAGCATCATACTTTGCTGAAGATCGATTATGACCACATTTGGTATCCCGACCTAAGGTATGCCTTTACGCCAAAAACTAAACTTTACTGATAGATGGTTTTAATCGTTTTTCTGAGT
>CM032476.1:159319-259318 GCA_019059595.1 Marasmia exigua
TTCGAAAGTGCCAAATAATACGCTTAGCAATAAATAAGGATTGTATCGAGCACTTACCATCATGGTGGTTTTTAGATGAATAGCACAGAAATAATATCGAAAGTGAATATTATGGTTCCATTGTATTTCACTTTGGTTCACCTTTACCCACATGGTTGCACTTTGATCCAGTGGGATTCATCTTTGGACTTGCTTTATTTTGCCTTAATTTTTTCAAAACTATTTTCTAAATCATCTAAGCAAGAAGAAACTTTTAGAAGTATCAACAAATGTATCATCTATATTGTCGGCTGGGTGCAAATCGCTCGTTTATATGCTAACCGCGGTCATAATGCACGAGCGGTCGTTGCAGCGGCCATAACTGACCCACTGCGGATTTCGCGAGTTAGGTTTCTTTATGCAAATACCTATACAGGCGTTTGGAGGTGCCACATATTTTACGCTTAACAATAAATAGCGTTAACGTTTTTGGGTGTTTTGTATCGTTGGAGTGTGAAAATGTTGCTTCATTGAAATTTAAATAGATTTATTCATCATCATCATTTCAGCCAATAGACGTCCACTGCTGGACATAGGCCTCCCCCAATGTTCTCCACACAGATCGGTCCTGTGCCGCCCGCATCCAATGGATTCCTGCGATCTTCACCAGTGCTACAGTCTCTCCAAAGGTGCCGAATAGACTACCGATACATACAAGTGTTGCAGTCATTGTACGGAAACGCCACAATGTCAGTCCGTCTTTAGGACCAGGAATCAAAACCCATTCCTCTCCAGCGAGGTGTGAGACAGGGTGACGTTATATCGCCGAAACTGTTCACCACTCTGTTGGAGGACGTGTTTAAACTTCTGGACTGGGATGGACTTGGCATCAATATAAATGGTGAGTACATGACGCACCTTCGATTCGCTGATGATATCGTAGTCATGGCTGAGACCTTGGAAGACCTTGGCACAATGCTTGACGACCTCAGTAGAGTCTCCCAACAAGTGGGTCTGAAAATGAACATGGACAAGACGAAAATCATGTCGAATTCCCATGTCGTACCCACTCTGGTAAAGGTTGGAAGCTCTGCACTGGAAGTTGTAGACGAGTACATCTACCTCAGACAAAAAGTCCAGCTTGGTAAGTCCAACTTCCAGAAAGAGGTCGATCGACGAATTCAACTCGGCTGGGCAGCGTTCGGGAAGCTACGCAGCATATTTTCGGCCCACCTACCGCAGTGTCTCAAGACGAAAGTCTTCAATGCGTGTGTGTTGCCAGTGATGACATACGGAACCGAAACGTGGCCGCTTACAATATGCCGATTAAGGAGGCTCAAAGTCACTCAGAGAGCAATGGAGAGAGCTATGCTCGGAGTCTCCCTGCGTGATCGTATCAGAAATGATGAGATCCGCAGGAGAACTAAGGTTACAGACATAGCCCAAAGGATTGCATGCCTCAAGTGGCAATGGGCAGGGCACATAGCGAGGAGAACAGACGGCCGTTGGGGCGGAAAGGTCCTCGAGTGGAGGCCACGTACAGGAAGTCGCAGCCGTGGCAGGCCCCCCACAAGGTGGACCGACGATAGATTTATTATTATTATAAAATGAGTTCGCCGTGTGGTCCCCGGCAGAGTAGAATAGGCCACCCTCACTCTTACCGAGGTGTCGTAAAAGGCGACTAAGGTAAAGCTGCTGGCATGATCATCAGTACCCAGAGAAGGAAAACTCTGCATTTATATCAAAACCCTCGCCAACCCGTCTGCCAAGCATGGTAAGTATGGCAATTACCCCTCATGTGATTGAGGGAGGCCCGTGCCTCAGCAGTGGGGACTCAAATGGGCTGATGATGATGATGATGATGAAGCGCTGATATATGTAAGTATAAGTGCAAATTCTAAAAAGCAATTTGCTATCTGCAAACAAATTTGCTTCTTACGTGATTGTTAACTTTTGTGATTTATCAAAACTTTAGCCGTATTTTCCGAGGGAATGCGTAAAAAATTGCTTTAAAAGCTGAATCGCCTGAGGCGCACACCTAAATACCTATTCATTTGGATTATTTCTACAAAGTACCATTATACGGTGATTTTAACTCGAAAGAATCTCTATTTCTGAATTTTTTTTGTGACTGCTGTCGTAAATATTTTGAAATGAACATTAGGCATTTTAGTGGAATGAAAGACGTTGAATTAGGCTAGTAAGTTACTAAATAAATTAAAGACAAGCCTGACTAAGCACACGAATACTAGTCTATTCATGTCTTGAAGGTAAGCGTAGGTGAGCGATCCCACGTTAGAATTACAACTCATACGATGGCATGGCATCTCTACCGTTGGCACTGCCCTGGCCCGCGGGCTGCTTTTTCATTCTTCTTTTGAAGGAATCCATATTGTAGGACGGAAAAAACTTACAAGACGCCAAAGAATTCCATTTCTTTGAAGTAGCTACGGCAGGGGGCAACCTCAACATAGGAGCTGACAAACGTTTTCTTCTACGATGAAATTTTTTCCACGGTAAAGCTGGTAACAGCGTTGCCCGGCACGTGTAGTTCTGCTTAACGTGTATTTCTCGGCTGAAAATATAGCGTTTTAGCAAAAAATCTGTAGCGACCTTATCATCGTCATCTATTTACTGAAAAATAATAATTTTATTCGAAAAGAAAAAAATTGACCGTGGGAGAGCCACGCTTCGGAATGGGCCGGCTCGACCGGAGTATTAACACGGCCTTACAGAAAACGGACGTGAAGCAGCACTGTGCTGTGTTTCGCTGAGTAAGTGAGGGTATCGGAGGCCCAATCCCCGGATTGGGCCTCCCCCAACCTCCCCCTTACTCCCGGGTAAGGGGGCTTCAAAGATTAGCAGCGTACTTATGACTCCGAGGTGTCGTAAAAGGCGACGAAGGTAAAGCTGCAGGCATGATCATCAGCACCCAGAGAAGGAAAACTCTGCATTTATATCAAAAGCCTCGCCAACCCGTCTGCCAAGCGTGGTGAGTATGGCTAATTACCCATCATGTGATTGAGGGAGGCCCGTGCCCCAGCAGTGGGGACTTAAATGGGCTGACGATGATGATGACGATTATGTCCATCGCTTACCATCAGGTGATCTGTCTGCTCGTCGGCCAACTATCACAGAAAAAAAAACATAATTATAAGTTACAAAGTTAACCATTAAGGTTTTCGAGCGTGCCGACGACTGCCGGTCAACTTTTTCGCTTCATTTAAGTTCTATATTTAAATTTTACTTAATGGCAAAAAGTAGAAACTTCAAAAAGATTTAACAATGCTTATTTTGAGGGGTCGGGCCCTTCATTTTGTCAGGGAAAGGGCTTTGTGACTGAAACGCCGGAGATAAAAGCGTTCTGTAGACCTAAATTTGAGCAGTTATAGATCAATTGGAGATGCCCGGACTTCGTTTTCAAAGGCTGGAGTTATACTTGTACTTTTGTCGGAGTTTTGTTAGAAATTTTTCGCTTTATTTCGATGTCAATTTTATTTCGATGGAAAGAAAGTACTTTATTATTAATATCAAGCGAATAACAAATGAGGTATTTGTGATTTTTTTTTCTTTAATGCACGTAGATTGCCTTATGATGTTTTCTTTCCTGCCTACCTAAAGCGTACCTGGGACGACGTCCTAATGGGAGAAGGCCAGTCGATCAAGATACCGCTGGAAAGATGAGTTCGATAAGGATTTGCGTGGACTTTTGGTGGATGACTGGCAAGAAGTGGCGCAAGAGAGACTGTTCAAACCCCATAGTTATAATAATTTATTACCTCAGTTTCATAATTAATCTCCTCAATAATCAATATAAGAACCCTTTACGTAAATATTTCCCACAATTGCAAATAGATGGCGCTGTGCCTTTTTACATCGCGCTACCATTACGTTTTTCTCATTCTATAAGACCAGTATAATAAGATTTAGTTACAAGGATTGTTAATAGATGGCGTTGTTCAATTTTACATCGCACAAGTATTAGGTTTTTTTGTAACCATAAGACGAGTCATGAATATTTTATAATATACCTACTTGGATCAGGTTACATTGTGGTTTTATATATTAACATTCCCCATTGTAGTTGTGCCGAGATGGCTCTTATCGGAGGGCAATACTAATCATGGGGCGCTGCACCAACCTAGTTAGTAAGTTTTCTTTTATCTAATATAAAGATCACAGGTATAAAGGTGATCTTTATATTAGATAAATCTACCAGTAAAAACTATGACCACCCGTTTCGGAGGCGTACATTCTGATGGATTTTAAGAATGACGATAAAATACCAGTGGAAGTCGTTCACCAAGGTCTGATTCGAAACACTCTCTCAAGAGGGATGTAAACGTCTATCAAAAATCTCCCATACATTTTGACTATGCTGGAGAGTCTACTTATTTTATGGCTCGGATCTGGGATTTAGATCGAGCCATAAAATAACTAGACAGGTTTATCGCTCGGCACCACTAACTGTAACTACCCTACAACTTTCAAAACATTAATAACACATTGAAACTTGTATTATCTATTAACCCCTCACCGCCTTGTTCCTAACTGACCAGCCTGCATTCCCAATACGTTATTATGTACAAACTAGTTTGATCTGGGTTCTGACGGCCTACAACCAACCGAAATTCGCAACCGAATCAGAGTTTCCCTCTCATTCTCACGCGCTTAGGTCCCCTTTGTTTAGATGAGAGAGGTATACTTTAGTTTGTTACGGGTGTGTTCGTTGTCAGTCACCAGGTACTTGATTAGCTGCGAAGTGGGCGCATGTCGCAACTTCGGGGCCCTATACTCGTTAAACTACGAGATTAAGCTGTTATTCGATAGTTAAGATGTCAGTCAAATTAGATCCGTGGTTAGCATTGATTTATGGGATGGGTTTCTAAACGGGGAATGTTGCTAAACATTTGCGAGTTGTGTGTTCATTATAGCTGTAAATAAATAAATAAATTTTTACTGAAAAATCTTTAGAACGTAAAAGACTTATAATCTACTTAAACTTAGGGAACAATTTTAAGTTTACTGCCTGAACTAGGAATTTCCTGTATATTAGGCAGAAACGAAGAGAAAAAAGGACTTAAATTATCTAATTTTAGCAATAGAACAAAACATAAAAATAGGTATATAAATATATAATATAAATATGTCAATAATAAAATATAATAAAATAAAATATATAATATAAATATGACTTTGTGTGGGAGATAGGCTGTAGATTGTGCGAGGTGACAGGTGACTCACGCTCTGGGTCGTTTCTGGTGCAGAGGCTGGCCATCGCTATTCAGCGTGGTAATGCGGCGAGTGTGATGGGCACCTTTGCGTCGGAGGCGGGCGGGGGTGAGTGGCCTGTTTTTGGCCGTTAGACAGTGGATGTTTAATTTTGTTTGTTATTTTAATTATTTTTTTTTTACTTTTTATTTCGTTATTCCTTGAATTAATTATGAGTTTTAAGTATTTTTATTTGAATTTTATTGTAATAATTTATCTGGATTTATTTAGGGGACTAGAAACATGTACTAACATAGTTTGTAAGGTAATATTGTTACTAACACCTATGGACTTTATTTAATTGTAATTTTATTGTGAGTATTAAAAATTAAAATATAAATATAATATAAATAGTGTAATAGGTATATGAGACTGCCTCGGTGGCGCAGTGGTTAGTGGGTCGCCCTTTAAAACGACGGCTGCGCAAGAGGTACCGGGTTCGATATCCGAGTCGGGTCAAAATTGTGTACCTAAGTTTTCGGTAAGAAATTATTAGTGGCAGCCCGGAGTCTGGAAGTTGGCGGTCATGTATATTCATGCTTCGGAAAGCACGTTAAGCTGTTGGTCCTGCGCCCGCTCCCTCTCCGGTTGTGTCACAGTAGTGTCCCATCGGAATATGAGGGAAGGGAATAGAGAGTGCACTTGTGTTTGCGCACACACTTGAGCACTATATTGTATCCTGCGTACGTGGCTGATCGTTAAGATTGGCCGCCGTAGCTGTAATCGGTTGGAGGATATTATTATTATTAGGTATATGTATTTATGTATTATTTTGTAATTGCTCTGTTTTCTGATATCGTAACACAATTGCTTATGGTACTTAGAACAGAATCAGGTACTTTGACCTAGATCATTGCGCACCTCGTTTTGTACCCTTGTGTACCCTTCAACGGCCAAGTCACACAACATTAATTATAAACAATAAAGAAATCGCAGTGAGAAACCTTAGACTTGGCTTATCTGTTAGGGGCCATTTTCATGGGGCACGTCGACCCTAAGGGATCTTTTGTACCTCTCCTATCTTTTGCGCTCCTACTCACGTAAGATTCGGTTCATCAGCGTCACGATGTTTGAAAAAGACAAGGAAAGTCTTGTTTCTTTGATTTGACTCTTCACGATATAACAGAAGCAGCGCCTACACCCTTACTTGCTCTGTGTTTTGTAAAGTAAGTAAGGGTAACTGAGGCCCAATCCGAGGGGAAAGGGAATTTAAGGATGGTATCACACTTGTGACTCATCTTTCGTGTTGCGGGTAACACATAAAAATCAACATCATTATTTCAGCCAATTGACGTCCACACAGATCGGTCCTGTGCCGCTTCCAAGGGATTCCCGCAAAATCTATACATAAATATAATTATATACATACTTCACATGGTTTTACGAATAAATTGCAATTATAAATTCTATTAATAAGTTATAATATTTCAATATCAAGGGCGGATTAATCCCCCGCTAATTCAGACGCGAAATCAAATGAATATATGCTAGATTTAATCAGTAGACTCCCAACACAGAATAAAAGTACCCAGTGGATATTATGACCGGCCCATTTGGAACAGTGGTAGTGAACGCTACCTTTGGTCCAAGGGCGATAAGCGATACCCGCACAGTACAAACATTAGTGTGCATGAACATGACGTCTGTTTGTATTTACAAAAGAATAGTTTTAAAAATATTTATTTGTAATCCCACAGTTCTGATATCCGTAACACAGGTGAGCTACCTATCTCGGAGTCAGATCGATGTATGTGATGTTGTGAACTATTTTTTATTTTGTTTTGACCAGCTCCGCACCGGAAGGGAAACATAGAAGATGTGCTATGTATTCTCTATTCTGTAAAGCTAATGAAAACGGTTGGTGAATAGCAATAGCGTAGGACATCTTTGGAACAAATCCAGCCAAGTGCGAGTCGGACTCGCCCATGGAGGGTTCCGTAGCAGAAAATAAGGAAGGTAAATTGCAGTTTACGGTTTAAAACGTATTAAAAAAAAAACTACTTACTATATCTAATTCAAACCAATTTTCGTTGCTAGTTTTCATGATAATGTACATCATATATTTTTTAGTTTTATAATTCATTTATTATAGAAGTCAGGGGGGGGGGGGGGGGAAGACGACACAATTTAACAATTTGGGAGTGTCTCTTGCGCAAAGTATTGTGTTTAGAAAAAAATGATGTTCAAAACCACAACATCATTTTTAAAGACACGTATAGGTTTGATGAAAAAAAAATGTTGAGTTTCAGTTTAAAGTATGGAGACCTCCCATTTTTTTATTTTTTCAAATTTTTATGTAAAAATCGTAATGCAAAATACATCTATTTGCCAAGTTTCAATAGTATAGTTCTTATAGTTTCGTAGAAAAGTGGCTGTGACATACGGACGGACACACAGACGGACAAACATGACGAATCTATAAGGGTTCCGTTTTTTGCCATTTGGCTACGGAACCCTAAAAAGGGAAACTCATCGTTTGGCTCAAGTTGACATTAATATCAAAGAGTTTGTTGACATACGAACTAGGGCAATTAATACACTTCTGAATTAACGGGTTTAAGACTAATATGTAGCACAGTAGCGATCACAATAGATCAAACTGGTCGCAGTGTTACTGCTCTCGCTTAAAATAAAATAAAAAAAGCGCTAGGCAGTAAATTGTATCGTGCCTCTCTTACACAGTTTCCGTAATTCCACGAGCCACTTTGCGGCTTTGTAACCCAAAGCCTCCAACCTCCAGAAATTTCTTAGCAAGAAAACTCATATACATAATTTGGCCTGACCGATCCAAACCGGGTCTCTAAGTGCAAAGTGCGATTCAAAGCCACTGTATCACCTAAGGTAGTAAGTTTACTAGAAATTTTCCCACTGTGCTATTACAGACGAATGGAACTCATCCGCGCCATCTTCAGTTTAATTATAAAGTTAATTAGGTCGGTTTGATGAAAAATTTAAATCCTTACTGAAGTTAATTTCCTGGGGATTCGAATAACGGTTTTCTTATTCAACGCGTTAGAAGAACTTAATTTAGCTATGAATTAAAATTTATACTCTAGGGATTACTATACATTTAGGTACCTACGGTTGAATTAGTCATTCCCAGGGTACCTACTTCAGGCTTCGGCATGAATGGGCCGGCTTGGCTGGAATGATACCACGACCTCACTGACAACCGGCGTGATACAAAGCCTGTACAGCAGATTACCCAATCCGGGGGAAAGGGGAGTCAATGTAACTAACGCCAATTTGTATTAAGTGTGGCGATTATGAGACATTAACTTTTGTTGCAATCACACACAAGGGACGCAGTGCCGTGACATCACTGCCATATTTGCCCAAGAGATGCTTTTTTACGCTTCGTTTTAAGGAATTCATTTTATTTATTTATTTAAAACGTAAGTGCACAAAATGTTTATACAAAAAGCGAACTTAATGAACAGAAAGGATAATCATGCGGCGAAAGGAGATTAAAATTATACGTATATCATACTTACGTAGTTTGACGGTATGCTTTTGTACATTTTATATTTAAATACATTTTTAAATATTTCACAACATCACATACATTGATCTGACTCCGAGATAGGTAGCTCAAGCACCTGTGTTACGGATATCAGAATCAACAGTGGTGTTACAAATATATACATATATTACTTTTCTTTTGTAAATACACACTTATAATACATAGCAAACACCCGGACCAATACAAACAAACATGTTCATGCACACTTATTGCATATATGCACACGTATTTTCTATGTGATAGGTGGCAGACGAGCTGAAGAAACGCCTTATGGTAAGCGATTGCCACCGCCCATGGACACGCGCAACAGCAATAGAGTCACGAGTGCGATACCAACCTTAGATCTCCAATTCCTCCTTGATTAGTGTGAGTGAACAGTGGGATAACCTAATTACCTATAAGCGATTCTTCTTCCCTTAGCTTGGGCCTCCGGTACCCTCACTTTCTAAAGGAAACACAGCGCAGGCGGTTTGAAATTTCATATAATCACTGAGCTACATTTTGGCAAACGACTCAAACGTACAAAATACATCAAAAGCTATTGAAGTAGAAACTGCCTACTACACTAAAGCAACTTATCGACTTCACCACATTTCAAGCCAAATAAAATAACAAGCAACTGACTTTACTAGCTATCTTATTATTTAAGACGCTCTCAATGCCGCTTTTATATGGTTTATCTGTACAAATTGGGAGTGAACAGGAGGGCAAATTTATAGCGACAGTCCCCACCTCCGGCTTTGGTAAAAACTACATGCGAGATTTACTGCTCTGGCTTGTGGGAATCATTCGGATACAAGTGTACCTAGTGAGCGTACCTAGCTTCTAAGGAATGGGATAGAGTAGGGAAAATTAGAGGGAAAATCTTTTACTGATTTTTTTATGTTTGTGTCCATGTTTTTTTTTTATGTGTAAGGGTAGACGGATCACCTGATGGTAAGCGAATGGACAACATTTCATATTTTTAACATGTCCATATTGTTTTTTTATATGAAAATAGACATAAAATTAACAGACCCATATTTTTTTTTTTTCAAAATTTGTCCATTTTCATGCATAAAATAATTATTGAAATTCTTTATATTCTAAATAGACGTAAGCGCCAAATGACGTCATCGGACGGCTGAATACAGCGATATTCCTTTGCTTATCATTGTTTTAATAAAAAAAAGGTACTACTGTCAAAGGTAAATAATACCAGTGTCAACATTGTCAACGTCATTCATTCATCCAACGTTGACAAGTTGTCTTTTTTTTTGACAGTTGCATGTCATGGGTTTGGCATTTCGTAAATTTAAAACTATAATGTGCTAAGCAAAGAAATATTTTACATTCTGCCGTCCGATGACGTCATCTTACGTTTTTTATTTTTTTCTCAGTAAATAAGCAATATAAAAAATGAATAAATATATATTCGAGCAGCGGAAAAGTAAATAAAGAATTGGTATTTTTTGTTTCAGAGCTTAGCAATTTTGAAATGTTGTCCATTGATGGACACCCGCAACACCAGTAGAGTCAACCTTTAAATCCCACTTTCATCATGATTGGGCCTCCGGTACCCGCACTCATACAGCAGACGCTGCTTCACGCCAGTTTTGGTGAGTGTATCACTCCGGTCGAACCAGCCCATTCATGCCGAAGCGTAGCAATCCCACTGACACTGTCCTACCTCTTCATCATCATCATCATCAGCCCATTTAAGTCCCCACTGCTGGGGCACGGGCCTCCCTCAGTCACGTGAGGGGTAATTGCCATACTCACCACGCTTGGCAGACGGGTTGGCGAGGATTTTGATATAAATGCAGAGTTTTCCTTCTCTGGGAGCTGATGATCATGCCAGCAGCTTTACCTTAGTCGCCTTTTACGACACCTCGGTAAGAGTGAGGGTGGCCTATTCTACTCTGCCGGGGACCACACGGCCTACCTCTTGTTGAAATTAAATTTCTTGTCTGTGGTCAATATACTTTTACTTACTTACTTACTGTTGTGTATTTTGTGCAATAAAGTATACCTATATATTTATCTATGTCTGTATTTGTAACAGGTCGGCGGTGAGGGAAACCTCGTGAGGAAACCTGCACGTTTCAAAAAGTTTTCTGGAACGTGTAAAAATGATTTTGGTTGGTATTAACGGGTAACCAAGGTCAGACGGCATTCGTTCTGGGGAGTTTGAGTAGTCTGGTAGATACAATGAAAGCGTACCCCGGTTCCGGACCGACCATTTTATACGCAACCGGGAATACGGTATTTGACTATTTTTACCCGACTGCCAAAGAAGGAGGGTAATGTTTTTCGAGTGTATGTAAGTATGTATGTATGTCTTTTCCTTTGTGACCTCCTGTAGCCTAAACGGCTTGATGGATTTTGATGTATGAGGTATCGTTAGATTTGTCTTGATTACGGGAGTGTCATAGGATACATTTTATCCTAAAAGTCCCACGGGATAAAGACATAATAATATTTTTTCTAAATTTCCCTTTAAAAAAATATGTATGCGGTATCATTAGATTCATTTCAATCACGGGAGTAATTAATATAGGATACGTTTTTTCTCAAAATTCCCACGGGAACATGTTAATTCTGCGTCAACGCAAAGCAACTCATGCGTTAGCAAGCAAAAAGATAGGGCGTGGCCTGGCATGCGGCGCGTGGCGCGGTGCGGAGGGGGATATGCTCGAGTATACAGCCCGAATGCGGGCACACGCATAAGGGCACACGTCGTTGACGGTCGTCTCTAAATAGCGATTTTTTCGATACTTCGTCGTCTGACGCGAAACTTACCAGATTGGCGGTAAATTTATGTTGCGGAGTAACATCACTCGTAATCTAAAGCCAAATGTGGTCGAAATAATTTAAAATGGTACTTACATATACATAGTCTTCTACATCTACAACATTTCGTTAAATAAAAACAGCTAAAAAGTTATAAATAAAAAAATTATTATTAAAAAAACAAAATACCCGACTGCACACTAAAAAAGAGTAAAACAAGCCCCACAATAATTTTGATTAATCAAATGCTAAAAACTAATTATGTAATAACGTTTAAACAATACCTATATTAAAATACACTACAATATGTGTTCGTAATCGATAGTTAAATAAACAGAAACTTATTTTGAATACAAATTTACTAAATATAATTTATAAATGTTGATGGAAAGCATCGCAGGCGGGGACCACCTTGACCGCCACCAACGAAAATTCTGCTAAATGGTGCACAACCGAAATGACTATAAATAAGCCTCTGTTGGTAAGCCTCTGTTGGTCCCCGCCTGCGATGCTTTCCATCAACATTTATAAATTATATTCAGTAAATTTGTATTCAAAATAAGTTTCTGTTTATTTAACTATCGATTACGAACACATATTGTAGTGTATTTTAATATAGGTATTGTTTAAACGGTATTACATAATTAGTTTTTAGCATTTGATTGATCAATATTATTGTGGGGCTTGTTTTACTCTTTTTTTAGTGTGCAGTCGGGTATTTTGTTTTTTTAATAATATTTTTTTTTTATTAGTTTTGTAATCAAAATACCTCTCAATGATAGAAACATCGTTGAAAGAATCACTTGATTCTCATTTAAACTACCTGAGATATCACAACTTTAAAATCACATTATTTTGGGCAAACCAATAAAGCCCCATTCAAACGGCTACTTAGATGTGACGTCCCACCTAAGTATTTTGTATGCATTTCATTTGAATTTTGTATGGTTGCTATATCAAATGTTTCGTTTATGTCAATGGTTTCATTATAATAGGTGGTGAAAATTGTATGGGTTATTCAATGGTTATAATATATTTTTTAATAATTTCATACTTTTAAAATGGACTTGCTCATGAATCTTTGAATGAGCATAAAACGGGCTAGCCGTTATATTGTTAATTGAGATTTTTTGCTATTGGCATATATTTACCTATATTTCAATAAAATATTTATATTTTTAAAATCTCGAGCTTAGTCAAATACCCTATTACACGCCAAAATAAGGACTATGCGACACTGTAAACCCGAAATATATAAGCTGATAGTGACGTATATCTTATTAATATATTGGCTGGAATCACATTTCTCCGGAGAAAAAAAGAAGACACACTTATTACTTAAATTAACAGTTCTAGTAAAGGCAACGGGTAGGGTCAACTAGCGACGCCAATTGATTTTAATTTTTGGCTACTATACCGGATCTATTTGAAACGATTTCGGGGTAACAAACTCTCGCCAAACACTTATACTATTTATCAAACATTACTATTTATCATACACAAATTTTGGGTCCGTTTTTGTACGCGAAAAATTGATTCACGCCAAAAGTGGCCGATTCTGGCGGTAATTGACATTTCGGGTACAAAAGCAGTTCCAAAAGTTAAGTATAAGTATTTAATAAATAGTATAAGTGTTTGCCGAGATGTTGTAACCCCTAAATTGTTTTAAATAGATCCGGTTTAGTAGCTAACAATTAAAATCGATTGGCGTCGCTAGTGTGCCCTACCCGTCACCTTAACATGTCAACAGCAAACAAAGTCGTTTATATTTCCCAACTCAATCTCAGAACATGGCAATAACATAACCATTCATACACTATTTTGTTTTAACCTAATTTAACTTGAGCTATTTCACGACTGGGTGTTTGCGGATTAGGTTACTGTTTTATTACGAGAAGTTATAACACCCCACTATAACAGTTCCAATGTTTTGTCTATTACATTGTGTGTCGTTAACTTTGTTGTTTTAGTTTGATGAAAATGAGCAAGTTAACACTTGTATTTTGTACTAGTGGCCCGCCTTCACTACATTTCGGGGCATTAGTCCCACTTTACTCCGATAGATGGCGCTACGTCTACGACGATACGACGGTGTCGACGGTGCCCCCCCCCCTCCCTGACATTTTCCCCCCTCCCTGACAGATTAGCGCGCTAGAGTCGCAGGCAGGCCCCATCGGGGTCGAAGACCGCCCTATTCGCGCATTGTCGGAAGGCCTCCTCTCCTAGAGGAGCGCATACACCGCGCCAAGAAGGCGCGAGATGCAGCCCGGGTAATGGGTCTACCCCGACACCCAAACCGCACACAGTGCGAAGATCCAAACGATACGATACGACGGTTTCGATTACATCGTGCAAATCTTTCGTGTTTTCGGATTACCCATAAAATAAAAGAATAAAGATCTTTCAAGATTGTGACTAGTTGATTTTGAAAGTGTGAAAGTGAAGTGTGAAACACACTATGAAGGTGTCTGAACAAGACGAGCAGACGAATCACCTGACGGTAAGAGATTGCCGCCGCCCATGGACACCCGCGACACCAGTGGAGTCACAAGTGCTCTGCCAACCTTTTTTTAATTATTATTAGACCTATAAACTGTCCCACTGCAGGGCAAACGCCTCCATAATAGAAATCAAGTTATCGCTACTATGATGGGATTAGGCTTAATCACCACGCTTGCCAAATGCGGATTGGTAATCACAAACCCGAGCGATGTCCGAAAAATTCGAAATATACTTTTCGCTCGACCCGGGAATCGAACCCAGGACCCTGAGATCACGGCCCGGTACTTAAACCACTAGACCAACAGGGCGTTCCAACCTTTAATTCCCCCTATTCCCCGGATTGGGCCTCCGGTACCCTCCCTCACGCAGCGATCTACAGCACAGTGCTGCTTCACGCCGGTTTTCTGTAAGGCCGTGGTCCCAGGGTAAAATCTTATTTTTTTTAAGAATATTAATTTAATTTAATTTATTTGTTCTTAAACAAATGAATTTGAACTTATTTCACATTTATATTGATGATGGGTTCCATTACGTATTTGTATAATAAAATATCCTCGTATGTGTTAAGAAAAATGTATCCCCATATAGTACGGACAGCAGATAAATACCCGGGTTCGACTAATTGGTTCCGTCGGTTCGGCAGTCCCGGGGCTGCGGTCCGCCGCTACATTTATTGGAAGTCTTGCTCACTTATTTATAAGAGAAGGAAACTTGATACATGTTATTTTAAGTATGTGTGTTTGATGTTTTATTAGTTTGATCAGGTTTTTGTACCAAATTTAAGCCCTTTTTTACATGGGAAATCATCATTATCTTATTTTAAGCCTAGACATAGTCCCTCCACCAGCCCATGGTCCTTCCTACCGTCTCGGCATACGGACCGAATCTTGGGAGACGCTCACCAGGTACTTGCTAAGGGCTCTTTCCCCGGTGCGTTTCTTCACTCCCTACAATGTCTGTGTCTGTGTCCCATCTCAATGTCACTTCTCCCCAAATGGGGCGTGAAACACCACAACACAAGCGACTCGCGCTCGGGCAGTTCCACATCAATCAATCTCCTTCCTAATGTTAAGCCTTTTGTGTGCAAACGCACGCAACCGTCGAAATCCTTCTGCAGAGGTGACCATCTCTTGATGGTATACTGGTCCTATCTCGTTCCTGTTCCAGTCATTCAGCATCTGTTACCGCTCTTCTTCATACAGCTGACATTCCCACAGCACATGGTCCCGAGTTTCATCAGCTTCTCCACAGGGACATACAGGTGACTCACAGAGAGTCATCGCGTGCAGTCTGCTGTTAAACCTCCCATGTCCTGTAAGTATTTGTGACACAGCGTAGTCTGGTTCCACCCAACCGGCCGACAATCTCATTTCTACGTCTGGGAAAAACCGCGACAACTCTCTTCCTTTGTCGCTGGTCGACCAGCGCTCCTGCCATTATCTTAAGCCTAACCTTTTGGTTAGGCTTAAGATAATTTTCGATATGATATGATAGTGCGCTGAGTTGGATACCCCAGGGGAAAACCGCCACAAGTGCGACTCTGGTGTATGACATACCAGTTACTTCGTCCCCCGCGGAGTCGTATGCTGAGTAAGCCACTCCCCAGTAACGGTTATGCTTAAGTACTCCGAAAGTCTGATGAGATGCACTATCGGGAACGCCACTGCGACGTCTTCCGGGCTTACTTCAACGCTATGGATTTACGTGGTTCACGCTCAACTTCTTTTTTCTTAAGCATTTTCCATTCTTTCGGGCATTGAGCTTTTTTCATTCAGCTCAAGCCAGCAACCAGCCAGCCAGCAACTAAGCCAGCAAGGCAAAAATCCTTCACGTCGTCTTTCCAGCGCATCCAAGATGTTTCATTGCGAGCGACTAGACTAAGTGAGCCACTTGTTAATATTTGGTAAACAAAATGAATAATTCCTGGCAGAGTAATCAAGTGAAAACACAGCCTCTTCGCTTTGTTTCGCTGAGGATACCGGAGGTCTAATCTGTGAGGAAATAGGAGGTCTAAAGGATGGCAGGGCACTTGTAAAACTTTGGTGGTTACGTGTGTTCATGGGCGGCGGCAATCGCTTAAATTTATCTCCTATCAAACTCGTTATTGTGTTTGAATAAATAGTTTTCATCTGAAACTATTATTTTAAATGAAATGGTATTGCCATTATGAAAAACAAAACAATATTGACTGCTTTGTTTTTTGTTTTGTTTAAGCCTCGTTTGCTGCACTGCTGTTTTATTTACTTACATTATTTCATTTTACAAACGAACGATTTTCATAGTACGTTTCCAATGGACCGTTTGTTTTTCGTAATTACCAGGACGGCGTTTTATGAAATTGCATATTGTAGACACGATATAGTTTGTAATACGTAAAACAGTGGTGGAGCTTTGCGTCGACATCTATGCACCTATAGCCACTCAAAGTATCCAAAACTGTCAAATTTCTTCAGTCGATTCTCATCTTTGAGGAATTATTGTTGCGGAATTGCTTACCATCAGGTGATCCGTCTGCTCGTCTGCCACCTCTCATTTATAAAAAAAATTAATACCAAAGAATAAACATAGCGGGACAGAAGAATCACTTCCGACACTGCCCCAATAAAATATATATCTTCGCTGCCCGGCAATAAGGTCCAAAAACAACATGCTTCTGCACGCTAGCCTATCGCGATCGCGAGGTGCGTTCATTTGTAAAACCGACCTTTCAGCTAAAGACTCACGGTCTAATCTGGTCTAACAGCGCGCGCCTCTACTGTGCCTTTACGCCGTTTTGATTCCGATAAGCGGTTGCTCGTTGCGTTGCTAAAAGGGCTAGCCATTGATGATCGATGAATTTGCCATATTTACATAACTATTAAAAAAAGTAAATGTGTTGTTTTACGAGTAGGTACTCTTGTTAATAGGTATCTAGTTACTATTTAACTTCAGCGTGCGGCCCGTAGGAAAACACCTTGGCTGAATCGCGAAGTGAGCCATGCCTGGTAATATCACACCTTACAGAAAATTTGAAGCGTGACGTAGTTGCTATGTTTTGCCAAGTGAGTGAGGTTAGCAGCAGCACACTTGGTACTCCATTGATGTTGTGGGGGTCTAAAGGTGGCAGCAATTGCTTACTATCGCGTGATCCGTCTGCTCGTCTGCCACCTATCATAAAAATAAAATGTCTTCACTGTATACGTCCCTGTCATTTATCACCGTATCATACACTGCCTTTTCGATTATTTTATTCTTAATGCAAACAATTCGTCCATCTCTTTTTGGCCGTCCGTCATAATAATCTAGTATGTTGTATATAACACACACCCTTCTCTAGTCCTTATCTGTTCCTTCACCCATTTAGATTCGTTCCGTGTCTATTGGGTACAGTATCCTTTTTTTTATGCTGATAACCGTGTGTTATCGTACCCCGTATCCAGCAAGCAGTAGCAGTATAGCGCGAGCACGCGGGCTGCAAATTCTTTGATTGATCGCCTCCACCACTATCACTTAGTACTCAAGTGGAAAGGCTTGTGAAAACTCTTTTTTCAGGGTCCAGTGATATTTTTTTATGCGACAAATTATAGACGCCAAGATATCTTTAATAGGCTAGACTCCTTAGCACTGCGTAGAGATGTAGCCTCGCTATGTATACTCTACCTCCTATACTTGGCATGGTATTTAAATCATCAGCATACGACTCCGCGGGGGACGACGACATTACTAGGTGTCCTGGTAGGTCGTACAGCGTTGAAGGGCTGTATTGCGCCAGATAGGGGTGAAGCGGCGAGCGCGATTAGCGGTACGGTCTAGTCCCGGCTGTGGGGTTTCCGACCGCGATTCCGCGGAGATGGACACCCCAGGGGTTTTAGTTAGGGTTTGAGTCCCACACACCACCTTGTCCCTACATGTAGCAAGGTGACGGCCATGATGGTTTCTCCTGGGAAAAAAAAGTATTTAAATCATACTTCTATTAAAATGTTGTATAATAATATTATTTTACAATTCCTACTAAAAGTTACTATTAGTTAGTACTACTAGTGATAAAATTAATATGTAAAGTGAATAATCTTAAGTAGTGGTAGCGTATAATATTTACTTTAGATATTATGGTATACATATTGTTACAATTTTTGAGAAAAAATAAATTCATTCATTATTCTATGGAGAACGCTTTGAGGAATTGTTCGGACTGATCCCTGCCGCTTCATTTCGCTTCATGCCATCGTTCCACTTCCACACAGTTCTGTGGCGATGCGCCACGCTTTTGTAAATATGATTGATGTGTAAATTATTTTGTATATATTTTGTGCATCAACCAACGCACGGACAATATGACCCTTTTATTAGGGTTCCGTAGCCAAAATGGCAAAAACGGAACCCTTATAGTTTCGTCATGTCCGTCTGTCCGTCTGTCCGTCTGTCCGTCTGTCACAGCCGATTTACTCGGAAACTATAAGTACTACAGTGATGAAATTTGATGGGAATATGTGTTGTATGAACCGCTACAAAAATATGACACTAAATAGTAAAAAAAAGAATTGGGGGTGGGGCCCCCCATACATGTAACTGAGGGATGAAATTTTTTTTTCGATGTACATACCCGTGTGGGGTATCAATGGAAAGGTCTTTTAAAATGATATAAAGTTTTCTAAAAAACATTTTTCTTAAAGTGAACGGTTTTTGAGATATCAGCTCTCAAAGTCGTAAAAAGTATGTCCCCCCCCCTCTATTTTTATAACTACGGGGTATAAAATTCTAAAAAAAATAGAGGTGATGCATGCTAATTAACTCTTTCAACGATTTTTAGTTTGATCAAAGTATCTCTTATAGTTTTTGAGATAGGTTGATTTAACTGTAATTTTGGACTTTGCTGCTACGGAACCCTTTGTGCGCGAGCCCGACTCGCACTTGGCCGGTTTTATGTATATAGTTTAAGGTGTATTTCACGCAGCGCGCATGCCGTGTCAGCGGCGCGCGCATGCTCTGGTCATACTGTTCGTCCGTCAGTTGACAATTAAAAAAACGTCATTGAAATTTCAAGAGACTGATTTTACTGTGAATAATTTATTGTACAAATTAATCTAGCCGTTCTTATTATCTTTACTTCTTTTTCCTGCTTTTATGTTCTCCTTCTTTTTTATATATGTGTGGTGTAAATATTTGGTCGGATTGTAAATAAACGTTTGTACATAGACTCTTTCTTTCATACGATCACCCGCCATACTACGGCAGCCGACACCCACCATAGTTCCATCGACATCATCTGGATGATTGGCAGTCTTCAACTGTGCGTTTCTCAAGAAACTTTCTGCCTCGTACGACAAAACTATGGTATGAACTATCGCCTGCGGTATTTCCGGACAGATACGACCTGCAAACTTTCAAGAAAACAGCGTATTCCTTTTTAAAAGATCGGCAGCGCACTTGTGACTCCTCTGGTGTTGCAGGTGTTCATGGGCGGTAATCGCTTCCTATCAGGTGATCCGTCTGCTCGTCTGCCCCCTATCACCAGATCACCTGAAAGTTAGCGGTTGCCGCTGCACATAGACACCCGCAACACCAGTAGGTCACAAGTCTAATACGAACTTTTAAACTCCCTTTACCCCCATATTGGGCCTTCAGTACCCTCACTCACTCGACAAAACACAGCGCAAGTGCTGCGAATTTTTCTGTAAAGCCGTGGTATCACTCCAGCTGAGCTAGCCCATTCAAGCCGAAGCAAGGATCTACCACTCTTGAAGTGTCAATACGGGATGTATTACACATCAGTACCTAAATACCCTGAAGTACCTCACAGGCTCTCTTCCACTACAACCCTCACGCGCACAGGCGCACGGTATATTTGATGAGGAAGACAGCCTGTGTAGTAATTACAGAGGAGACTACATGGGCTGTCTTCCTCATCAAATATACCGTGTAACAACGAGCACCCGTACCCTGCAAGCAGTAGAAGTACAGCGCCAGTACTGTCGAGGAACGGTCACGCAGCGCGAGCACGCGAGCCGCAAATGCTTTGATTGATCGCCTCCACCACTATCACTTAGTGTTCAAGTGGATAAGGCTTGCAAAAAAAACATTTTTTCAGGGTTCGGTGATTGGTTAAAATATAAATCTAGTGTACGGTGCTGTCCGTACAACTTTGAAGGATAGAAGATGATAGAAGAAAATATTGGTTTATTGATAGGTAATTGTTAATTGATAGGTAAAGTGAGTACATGCGATGATTGCTGAATGTGAACTAAGTAATAAGCTGAGTAAGGTGTATGATATTGGAACGAATCGGAAGAATATTGCTGGATGGACATTATGTACGTGTGTTGCACCGTACATCTAGGCTTACCATCGTTTACTATCAGGTGATCCGGTTGTCTGCCACCTATCACATAAAAAACCTCATCATTCATCATTTCAGCCAATAGACGTCCACTGCTGGATATAGGCCTCCCCCAATGTTCTCCACACAGATCGGTCCTGTGCCGCCCGCATCCAATGGATTCCCGCGATTTTCACCAGATCGTTGGTCCACATTGCTGGGGGCCTGCCACGGCTGCGACTTTCCGTACGTGGCCTCAACTCGAGGACCATTCCACCCCAACGGCCGTCTGTTCTACTTGCTATGTGCCCTGCCCATTGTCACTTGAGGCATGCAGTCCTTTGGGCTATGTCTGTGACCTTAGTTCTCCTGCGGATCTCATCATTTCTGATACCATCACACAGGGAGACTCAGAGCATAGCCATCTCCATTGCTCTCTGCATAAAAAGTAAAGTTAGTTATAGAATGAGTTTTTTTAAGTGATAGGCGTGGTTAGCACCGTAGGTAAAAATGGGCAAAATACACACGTCAATAAGTTTGTGTTTAAATGACAGAGGAAGGATTCCCTTCATGTACGCTTTCCTGGACCAGTAGCTCTTCCAGGCATAATCGATGCGATTCTTACGTACGGAGCTCAAACTTGGTCACTAACCAAACATCGTGTGGTCCCCGTCAGAGTAGAATAGGCCACCCTCACTCTTACCGAGGTATCGTAAAAAGCGACTAAGGTAAAGCTGCTGGCATGATCATCAGCACCCAGAGAAGGAAAACTCTGTATTTATATCAAAACCCTCGCCAACCCGTCTGCCAAGCGTGGTGAGTATGGCAAATACCCCTCATGTGATTGAGAGAGGCCCGTGCCCCAGCAGTGGGGACTTAAATGGGCTGACAGTGAAATTGTCAAAAAAACTATTGAAATATCTAGTTTTTTATGCTACAGTCAAGGGTCATTTCACTTAGTAGCTACTTTTTCCTTTAGTATGGGAAAAATTGTTCAGCGGTTAGATGGAGCTTGTAAATAGCAGATGTAGCTCTAAAAAGCAATTAAGCAGACAGTTCGGCGTTGTTTCGGTAGATGTCATCTTACGTGTAAGTCCTAATTGCGAACAAAACTGACGCTTTGGGGCCCAGGGTACGCTTAGACCGTGATTCAGGATTTGGGGAGTCTGGTAATTACAAAGAAGCCGTCAGATCTCCGCAGCCCTTTAACAGGGACTGGTCAAGACGACGCCGTTGCCGCTGTGCTCCGTCCTGCCGAACAACAACGACGACAGCCGAGCGACAGCCGAACGACAGCCTAGGACTCACGGCGGGCGCCGCCGGGTCTAACTACGCAGCTTGCTTCCGCGCACGTCACACATCATCATACGGAATCACTGTCGGGCGCGATTTGTACGATTTTCTAATTCTGATTGAGGACACCAAATTTTACAGTCCGCTGCAGTTTCAATCCATAAAGGACAGATATCTCTTTTCTCCCACCATCTATACAGAAAAGGGCACTGGCCCCAACAGGGACACCAGACCAACTGAATCATGGTTACACTTTTCAGTAACTATCCGAAACGTGCGTTGCGTGCGTGCTTCACGACGATGTTTTCCCTCACCGCAGAACTAGAAATTTAAAACTATGAATGCAAAAAAATATACGGAACATATTGTTCCGGGAATACTTTTTTTTTACACACTAATGACCTAGCTTTTGTTGGTGATACCGCGGTGGGTAATTTAATAGGAATAATTCATGTCTGTTATGAATGCGGTTTTTAGTCCCGTTTTGTTTATCTTGTTTGTGACTTTTTTGCGAGTGCTTAAGTTTGTCATTTACACTGAAGCCTGTAACATTGATATAGGACTTAGTTGTATAATTTATTCGTCTTTGAAAATACTGACGTATTTACCTTTTATATGTTACCGAATTAGCAAACTGAAGTGGCAGTGGGCTGGTCATATTAGCCGCAGAACTGACAGCCGTTGGAGCCGTAAAGTCCTTGAGTGGAACTCGCGACTCGGTAAGCGTAGTGTAGGACGCCCTGCGACAAGATGGGATGATGACATTCGAAGGCTGGCTGGTGTGGGCTGGATGAGAGTGGCCGAAAATCGGGAGAAGTGGCGTGCATTAGGGGAGACCTATGTCCAGCGACGAGTGTGGATTGCTGATGATGATGATGATGATGATGTTACGAAGGTACCGCAATTGAAATTTAACACAAGTTTATAAAAAGACACTTTTATAAAATATCGAATATGAAATTAGATTGATATACCTAGCATATGTGATTGGATATTGAGAAGATCCAGAATCTTTAAATATAAGATAAATACAAGCAACAATTTTCAGTTTAATAACAATGTAAGTAATACGCCCTGTTGGTCTAGTGGTTTAAGTACCGGGCTGTGATCTCAGGGTCCTGGGTTCGATTCCCGAGCGAAAATCGAGCGAAAAGTATGTATCGAATTTTTCGGACATAGCTCGGGTTTGTGATCACCAATCCGCATTTGGCAAGCGTGGTGATTAAGCCTCATTACATCATAGTAGTGATAACTAAATTTCTATGATTAAGTTATCGCTACTATGCCCTGCAGTGGGACAGATTATAGGCTTATTAAAAAAAACAATGTAAGTCAATGGCACGAAATGATGTCTGGCCCAATGTCGCATTTGGTAGAGACTCTGCCTAATACGTCAAAGCTTGTGGGTTCAATTCCCACTCTAAACAAATCATGTAAAAAAAAATTGATATCCTTTTCAGAACCCGTAATCCTAATTTGATTTCCCTTCGTGTATATCGCAACAATACATCGTTCTGTAACCCTCCAGCGCGTATGTGTCACCAATACAACGAACTCATTCGGAACAATCACGATCTCGATATCTTTGCTGTTAATCTAAATATCTTCAAGAGGGCCGTCAAAACCCTCCTAGATAAATTTAAATTGAAATTTAAATTTTAAATTTTATATACACACCCACAGTCCTTCCGGCACCTCATTCGTTTCGTTTAACCAACTTATCGATTATGTTATGTGTTCATGTCAGGGGTAGATATTTTAGATAATTGTTTAGTTCTTTTTCAACGACCCGTTTGGAACAGTGGTAGTGTACGCTGCCTTTGGTCTAAGGGTTGCGGGTTCAATCCACGCACAGTACAAACATTTGTGTGTATGAACATGTCTGTTTGTATTGATCTGGGACCCTGGGTGTTATATAGTGTATAAGTATGTATTTACAAAAAAAAGTATTATATGTATATATTTGTAAACCCACTGTTAAATCTGATATCTGTAACACAGGTGCTTGAGCTACCTATCTCGGAGTCAGATGAATGTATGTGATGTTGTGAAATATTTATTTATTTATTTAACCCCTTTCTTGCATTATACTTAATCCGAGATACCACTGCTACTTTAACAGCTTAGGGTCTTATTCATAAATGTTTGTTGAACCTTTGTTAACTAAAATTGTGTCATAAAGCAGTTTTTAGTCTTTATTCTAAAATATTGTATGTTTTTTTGTTTCGAACGTCAAAACTGTATTATAACACCGTTTTAGCTAACAAAGGTTTATGAATAACCTCCTTCAACTATTACTTCTTATTTCCCGTTAAAGAAAACAAACGCCCAGCACTAGTAATTGAGAATATAATTTTTCCCATTACAGTCCAACTAGCAGAGCAAGTCCAATTTAAAGTTTCTCGCAATGTGACCAGTCCTAAATCCGAGGAGCCTCTCCAATTTGTAGCGAGTCCCGGGTTCAACCCCCAGTTTCATACAAATTGATATTTACGATAACGGCCGGAGTAGGGATGTTAGCATTCGATTGGTAAAATATCGATTTTTCTAAAATTAATTATAATTACTTATCGATTTTTACATTTTCTTTTATAGGTACACAAGCCAAACCACCAAGTATGCTAAAAGTTTATGAATAGTTTAAACTTTAAATAGTCAATTATTGATAATTGAAATTGCTACGACGCATCATATTTTTAAGTTACACCGTAGCGTGACGTGAAAATATCAGAAGGTGAAAAATAAAGTATTCTAATGTTAGTGACCATGAAAATTAAAAAATAATAATTATAATATTCAATAAGGTCAATAAAGAACACAGTCTTAATTTAAATACATTGAAATGTTAGGACTCTGATTAGGCTTCCAGTACCCTCACTCACTCAGTGAAAAATAGAGTAGGCGCTCTTCCAGCTGGTCTTCTGTGAGAGTGGTGTCACTCCGGTCGAGTTGATCTATTCATGCCGAAGTGTATTTCTGCCACGGTAAATTTTGTGATCAAAAAAGCAATCAAAATATATGAGTATAGAAAATTGTTATTACATGATTGATTGGGGGATCATTTTAATTACCAGACTCTCCAAATCAAGAATCATGATCCAAGCTTACTGAGGGCTCCAGAGCGATAGTGTTTGGGTCCATTAAAGTATTATTATTCCTTTGGTAATGTTAGCGTCACTTGCTGGTGTTTCCACTCGTCACGTGACTGACGTCATGCAAAAAAAAATAGATTTTCCATGAAATCAACGCGCAAACCACTCTCTCGCGCCCGCGCCGCTAATCGATTCCTACAGGACTTCTGACTAATCCGCTGAGTACTTTGTAATACTAATCTGAAAGGGGTTTCTGTGATTACTATTGTTGTTGTGCAACACAAGAGCTCGAGATTACCGTCATCATCAGCCTATCGAGTCCACTGCTGCACGTAGGCCTCTCCAATTGTTCGCCACCCTGATCTATCCATGGCTTCTCACATCCTTGTCGTCTCTCCATCTAGCCAGAGGGCGCCCTACATTACGCTTGCCAAGACGCGGTCTCTAGACTCTAGAACTTGTTTACCCCATGTCCGACAACCGTGTCGGTTCTGCAGCTAATATGGCCAGCCCACTGCCACTTAAGCTTGCTAATCCGGTGAGTAATGTCGATGACATTGGTATTCTGCCGGATCACCTCATTTCGGATTCGATCTCGGAGAGAGACGCCGAGCATTGCTTGTTCCATAGCCCGCTGAGCGAGATTACCGGATGATTGGTAAGTCGATGTTTTTCGTGGCCTTGGATTTGAAAACTTGATGGGCCGCTGTCAGGCGAACACACTGAGATAAAATTCCATAAATTTAAGCCCTTGACGAATTTACAGTTCATTAAATTATCGCATTGCGTCAACAGATAGCTTTGGATGCAACTGGAAATTACACGCTAAGATGAGGTGAGGTGTTACGAGATTCTACCATGTACCTTATTATTGAGTATTCGATATTATGGTGCTGTTGCAAGTGCCATGGTCATGGAGTAACTAAAGGTTCTGGGGGTTTTAACACCTAACCTGGCAGACATAATTTATTTCATTGGTTATAAACCTTATCGCATATGCACAAAGTTTAAACTCTGGTGGTCCCGTATGGTTAACTGCCTGGTTAAACGTTAAGTTGTTACTGATCTTTCATATTTCCCATCACTAAACCGTGAGTTTTTCACCCAACTTGCAAAGTAGAAAGCTCTAGCATCTAAATGGGCAAAAACTGTGAGAAGTGAAAAATGGGACGTCTGGTGAAATTATACAAGATTCGCTTAACACGGTGCACTGGTTGCAATTCGAAATTATTCTAGTGCATAGGGTGGCAGCTCAGTGTATAAGAATGTGCGTTTTGACCAGATAACCACGCTTCGGCGTGAATAGGCCGGCTCGACCGGATTTATACCACGGCCTCACAAAAAAAAATTCTGCAAAAAAAACCGCCTTCAATAACCACGATCTAAAAAGTGTAAAATAATATTATTTTGTGAGAAGCCATGGATAGATCAGGGTGGCGAACAATTGGAGAGGCCTACGTGCAGCAGTGGACTCGATAGGCTGATGATGACGGTAATCTCGAGCTCTTGTGTTGCACAACAACAATAGTAATCACAGAAACCCCTTTCAGATTAGTATTACAAAGTACTCAGCGGATTAGTCAGAAGTCCTGTAGGAATCGATTAGCGGCGCGGGCGCGAGAGAGTGGTTTGCGCGTTGATTTCATGGAAAATCTATTTTTTTTGCATGACGTCAGTCACGTGACGAGTGGAAACACCAGCAAGTGACGCTAACATTACCAAAGGAATAATAATACTTTAATGGACCCAAACACTATCGCTCTGGAGCCCTCAGTAAGCTTGGATCATGATTCTTGATTTGGAGAGTCTGGTAATTAAAATGATCCCCCAATCAATCATGTAATAACAATTTTCTTAAAACCGCCTTCAATAACCACGATCTAAAAAGTGTAAAATAATATTTTTTACACTTTATACACCTCAAATAACATTTTATAACAGTACATTCGCGAAAAGGTGTTACCGAAATTGGCGCCTTATCCCTATTGAAGGCTTTTGTGTCTCATTTTATGACCCCCCCCCCCTCCCCTCCCTCTTCCACCTTCGCCAAATAACTAAAAAACTAATTGTGAGTACAGTATTGAAAGAGTTATCCTTTAACTCCTTACCGTTGAGGAGTTGACCTTCCATGATCAGCAGAGCCACAAAATTAATACAGTCAGGCGTAAATACTGGTGTAGTTTTGAAAAAACATTACGGGTCGCTATAAATTTTCAGAGTTCCCCTCATTTTTTCCAGGATCCCATCATCAGATCCTGATATCCTGATTATGGTACCAATCCGGGACTATCTACTTTCCAACTAAAATTTAAATCGGTTCATAAATGGAAAAGTTAAGTTCCACCTAAGGAACCCCTTAAGGAACCCCCTAAGAAAGCACTTGGCACCCTCTAAGCTAAACCCCCTATGCAACCCCTTAAGGAAACCACTATTGAACCCTCTAAGGACCTATCCCCCCCCCCACGGATCCAGCTAGTTAGCCGCCATGAAAACAACCACCAACTCTCCACCTACAAAAGCTAACTGTGACATACCAAGAAAGAATCAATGATATTTATTTATTTGTACTTCCACTGAATATCTATCTATCTCTGTCACTATCAGTACAGTAGGAAGTAATACTATGGAAGGTCAACTCCTTAATGTTAAAGACACTTGAAAAAAACCGCCTTCAAAAATGTGCAAAATAATATTTTTAACACTTTATACACTTCTAATAACATTTTATAACAGTACACTCGAGAAAAGGTTTTACCGAAGTCGGTGCCTAATCTCTGTTGAATAATTGAATGTTGAATTAAAATCCAATATAGTATTAGGCGCCGACTTTGGTAACACCTTTTCTCGAGTGTACTGTTATAAAATGTTATTTGAAGTGTATAAAGCGATAAAAATATTATTTTACACTTGTTAGTACGTGGTTTTTGAAGGCAGTTTTGTTCACTAAAACATTTTTCAAAGCTTAGCTTTCTCCAGCCTTTGAAAAAGGCGGGTACGTATTCCTACGACACGGATCTCAGTCCAGTGTTATAGGATTGAGTGTGGTGGATCCGGATGACAAAAACTTTCGGGCGATTCGACATGTGTTAAGCATACTAGCTTTTTGAAGTAAATATGTAATAACCATGGGGATTATATCTACAGTTTCGGCATGCCACTGTTTTTTGAGCTCAATTGCCAGCTCATGATATTTTGTTATTTTTTCTGAGATGGTTGCTTGAAGGTTGTGTGTATTAGGAACTGCTATGTCTATTAAATTAATAGTTTTGTTATCTTTGTCGTGCAGGGTGATATCTGGCCTATTAAATTTACTGTTTTATATGTTATTATCGTTCGGTCCCGATATAATTTAGTTTGCTGGTTTTCAAAAACAGTTGACGGAGAGTATTTGTAATATGGAACTTTTTCTGGGATGAATTTAAATGTTAGGCATTCATGTATAATTGAGGCGATCAGGTCGTCGCGGTGTTTCCAGTCCGATTGTACTCAGTTTGTACATATTCCACTCAGTTTGTATTTCCTTTGTAATGTGTACTCTATAACTTCTTGTTGCTATCACCTGATCCTAAAAGGCCATCATAAATGCCTCCGTTTCGAGAAAGAGTTTACCTCTTGTTAGCCATTCATTCGACGCTTCGAAGTCGACATTATTTTAGCTTAAAACGGCTTTTTGTGCCCATTCAGCAAGTTTTGTCTGATTCATCATCATCACCATCATTTCAGCCAATAGACGTCCACTGCTGGACATAGGCCTCCCCCAATGTTCTCCATGCCCGCATGCAATGGATTCCCGCGATCTTCACCAGATCGTTGGTCCACCTTGTAGGAGGCCTGCCACGGCTGCGACTTCCTGTACGTGGCCTCCACTCGAGGACCTTTCCGCCCCAACGGCTGTCAGTTCTCCTCGCTATGTGAGCTGCCTATTGCCACTTGAGACATGTTATCCTTTGGGCTATGTCTATGACCTTAGTTCTACTTCGGATCTCATCATTTCTGATACGATCACGCAGGGAGACTCCGAGCATAGCCCTCTCCATTGCTCTCTGGGTGACTTTGAGCCTCCTTAAGCGGCACATTGTAAGCAGCCACGTTTCGGTTCCCTATGTCATCACTGGCAACACACACGCATTGAAGACTTTCGTCTTGAGACACTGCGGTACCGAAAATATGCTGCGTAGCTTCCCGAACGCTGCCGAGCCGAGTTGGATTCGTCGATCGACCTCTTTCTGGAAGTGGAACTTACCAAGCTGGACTTTTTATCCGAGGTAGATGTATTCGTCTACAACTTCCAGTGTAGAGTTTCCAAACTTTACAAGAGTGGGTACGGCATGGGAATTCGACATAATTTTCGTCTTGTCTATGTTCATTTTCAGACCCACTTGTTGGGAGACTCTACTGAGGTTGTCGAGCATTGTGCCTAGGTCTTCCAAGGTCTCAGCCATGACTACGATATCATCAGCGAATCGAAGGTACGTCATGTACTCGTAATTTATATTGATGCCAAGTCCATCTCAGTCCAGAAGTTAAAACACGTCCTCCAACAGAGTGGTGAACAGTTTCGGCATCATACTTTGCTGTAAATCGATAACGTCCATATCCGATATCCCGACCCGAGTTGAAGTATGGGTTTTGATTCCTGGTCCTGAAGACGGACTGACATTATGGCGTTTTCGTACAATGACTGCAACAGTTGTATGTATCAGTAGTCTATTCGGTACCTTTGGAGAGACTGTAGCACGGCCCAGGTCTCGACAGAGTCGAAGGCTTTCTCATAGTCCACAAACGCTGAGTCTTTTGTCTGATTGTCCGTGATTATTTCATTTTTCTGAACGTGTGAGTCGTGTAGGTTTAGAGCTTATTTACTTAAGTTAAAACGATTCAATATTACTGAATATACGAGTAGACCACAGTTGAAGTATTGTTCCACTTTCAATGTCCATGCTCAAGTCAAGCTTAACTTCAAATTCTCAATTCAGAAACGGGCCCATAGTTTCAGCAACCGACCCATAGTTTCAGAATACGATTTTTGATAGCGATATACATAATCTGGGGGATCCCCCGCCAAGTCGAGCAAAAAAAAGCGGCACGGCCATACCATCCTGTACGTGGCTCTTCCACAGTCTAAATTTTTTATAGGTATCCTCACTCACTCGGCGAAACTCAGCGTGTTGGCGCCTTCACGCCGGTTTTCTATAACGTTGTAGTACCATCTCGGATGAGCCGATTAATTCCGTGGCTATTACTATTTAATATCTTATTTGCAGAATCTACAGCAAAATAATATGGAATTGCCCCCACAGAAGCTTGGTATAGCAAAGTGAATGAATGAATGAATGAATGAATGAATGAATGAATGGATGAATGAATGAATGAATGAATGAATGAATGAATGAATGAATGAAAACTTTATTTGGCACAATACAAAACAAGGAAACTTAATTAGAAACATAACCTAGACATTAACAAAAAGTAGGACGACATTATCCCTGTATGCGCCAAAGAGGCAAAGTGGAATATTTCAAATCCGTTACATTTTAACCCAACTTTCGCTTGGGGTTCATTTAGCCAGCGACAGGGAACACGATCCAGCCCCTAAGACTTCGTTAGCTGTAAATGAGCTCTCAATAGCCGAAGTTAAATTAGGCTTAAACAAGGGCGACGGCTCCTTACACCCCCTTCTTTGGAGGGTTAATAACTTGTTGATAGAAATTGTGGTGGTTAGCAACGAGATATTTGATGAAAAATTCTTTTTAAAAAGTGCTTATTAAAGAGTGCGAAGTGTAAAAGTATGACTCATAATACACCTTTTAAGAAAGCTATAAAAAACACTTAACTACTATCGGTATATTAGGCTATTTTTTATGTGATAAGTGGCAGACGAGCAGACGGATCACTTGATGGTCGCGATTTCCCGACAGGCACATAGACACCTTCGGAACGTCCCAAGTGGAGTCACAAGTGCGCTGACAAAATTAAAAAAACGGCGGGGTGTTGTAAGTTTGACGTTTCTGTGTAACATTTTGTAGACCACCAATAATGTATTAATTACCGATAATCTCCCTAAACACTTGACATTGGCGGAATCACACGTGGGGCCGTCACCGTGCGCGGGATTAGGCCCACAAAATAAAAAAAATACTGATAATTGTGTACCTTATTAATTCTTAACTTGTATTTTCCGTTGGGATTAAACGAACAATAAATGAATCCACACCAAACGAACAGTTGCAAAATTGCCTAAATTATCGAAACAAATTCAATATATTTTTCACCTCTGCGTTTATCCGATAGGTGTGTATCGAGTTTACTGAACAAAGACCTATTGGCATAAAATATTTTCACAGGCAATATAATAAAGTGGGTTTTAATAATAAAATGTGAACAAACTGGTTATAAGCTGAATGGACGGGTGAAACAATCGGCTGAAATCGCTTGGTGTCTTTGTGACCTAGTAAAATTTGGCTTTTAAATGTCAATTGTTCAATTTCAATTACGTGACGTGACTATTGAAATAAATTAAATGTTTCGTAATACAGGTTTGGATACTGACAGGTGCCACATTTACATTGTGCCAGCATATGTTAATTTTGTCATTAGTTAGCTTATATTATACATTTTCATAATTATAGGGCAGTGTGAATAAAGTTGAAGACAAAAGAGGATCGGCCTTTAGCTGTCCCGCTGCAGGGCAAAGGCCTCCATCATAGAAATCAAGTCATCGCTACTATGATGGGATTAGGCTTAATCACCACGCTTACCAAATGCGGATTGGAGATCACAAACCTGAGCTATGTTCGAAAAATTGAAACGCACTTTTACTGCACTGCTCGACCCAGCAATCGAACCCAGGACTCCGACTCAGTACTTAAACCACTAGACCAACAGGGCGACAACTCCCACAATATGGGTATCATATGAAAGGGCTTGAGTAGCAGAATATATTTATTGCTATAATTGCTCCGCGTATGTTTTAGTAGGTAGGTATGTGCTCTTAAAAATATATGAATACTTCTAAATTTAAATGTGTGTATTTTGGTATCTGTGTAATTTCTAATATTAATACGTTTAGTTTTTTTTCTTGAGTAGAGGTGTAAAGGGTCCTCCCTCTTAATTACCATTTTACTGCGACTTACATTTACTATAACTTGTTTATAAATATTATTCTTCTTCTTCTCAGACGTACACTCCTGACGGAGTGGTCGTGATTATGGATTGTCTGTATGTTGGGTAGCGGCTTTAGCGAGACTTCTCCATCTTTCTCTGTTTGTGGCACTGCGTGCACATTCAGTCAATTAACACTTTGTAACAGACTTGATACTGTCCGTCCACCTTGTAGGTGATCTGCCTCGGGAGCGTTGACCTTCCACTCTTCCCTGTACCATTAAAAGTTCCAAAGAGCTCTCGTTTCGGATTAAATGTCCAAACATGGCGAATATTCGCACTTGCACAATCGACGAAAGTCTTTGTTTGATTCGAAGCTCCTTGAGGATTGACACGTTGGTGCGGTGAGCAGTCCACTTCACTCTAAGCAGGCGCATCCAACACCACATCTCGAGGGCGTCAATCTTTTTCCGACATTTTTGGTTGATTGTCCATGTTTCAGCTCCGTAAAGGAAGATAGGAAATATTAAGCATCTCATAAGACGAACCTTGGTGTTTTTGAAAATATTATTATGTTAAGATTATTGATGTCAAAACTATACTATTAACTATTTGAAGTACTAAAGGTAGGTGATTGCCATTTTATAGTATCATACTTATTTTAACAAAATCATATTCTATTGCTACCTACTGCCTACTAAATATAACTATCTGACATTATAAAGATCCTACGTAATCTTTATAAAGGCATTTTCTACTACCATTTGCAATATTAATATGAAACGGTACATTGTTTCAGGGTTTTCGGCCGATTTTCTGGATCTTTAGATAGGGCGGGCCCGTTAAGCGTCGGTTAAATTGATATTTATTATTATGGCAGTTTTTTACTGCACCGGCGAACGTGGGGTTGAGAATGAGCTGAGTTTAAGCTGCTTAACTTCGGGTTCAGCCCAGGGTATTTGCGCTAAGTCTAAATATTTTATGGAATTTTAGAATGTACGGGGTTGCGAGGAGATTGGTTGTGTATGTTTTAATCCGAGGGATTTTATATACAACCTGTATGACTACGATCTTCTTTGTTTAGTTAGACTAATCCCAATCATCTTTCAAAATAATTTAATTCATTTATTTATTTTGAAATAACTTAACTAACCTATACAATTATTTCCGTTTAAAACAGGGGTCCTTCATATTGACAGCTTTGAACGTAACCGAAAGAACATACGCGGGATAACACCATAAAAAAAAAAAGAACATGCCACTGGTAAGATGATGACCGATTCGGTAGGGCTAAAACAAGCCGCGTGGGCTGATGCAATTCAAAGGTTTCAAATTAGTGTCTAGTGGTTTTTAGTGTCCGAATTTGGTGTATCAAGACGGGAATTAACACGATATTTATTATTTGAAACAACATTGTGTACTAACATATTTGGCTCGACGTTTCGGCTACGTTACAGCAGCCGTGGTCACGAGCGGACTGGTCACGATATTTATTATGTGAAACAACATTGTGTACTCACATATTTGGCTCGACGTTTCGGCTACGTTACAGCAGCCGTGGTCACGAGCGGACTGGTCACGATATTTATTATGTGAAACAACATTGTGTACTCACATATTTGGCTCGACGTTTCGGCTACGTTACAGCAGCCCTGGTCACGAGCGGACTGGTCACGATATTTATTATGTGAAACAACATTGTGTACTCACATATTTGGCTCGACGTTTCGGCTACGTTACAGCAGCCGTGGTCACGAGCGGACTGGTCACGATATTTATTATGTGAAACAACATTGTGTACTCACATATTTGGCTCGACGTTTCGGCTACGTACGTTACAGCAGCCGTGGTCACGAGCGGACTGGTCACGATATTTATTATGTGAAACAACATTGTGTACTCACATATTGGCTCGACGTTTCGGCTACGTTACAGCAGCCGTGGTCACGAGCGGACTGGTCACGATATTTATTATGTGAAACAACATTGTGTACTCACATATTTGGCTCGACGTTTCGGCTACGTTACAGCAGCCGTGGTCACGAGCGGACTGGTCACGATATTTATTATGTGAAACAACATTGTGTACTCACATATTTGGCTCGACGTTTCGGCTACGTTACAGCAGCCGTGGTCACGAGCGGACTGGTCACGATATTTATTATGTGAAACAACATTGTGTACTCACATATTTGGCTCGACGTTTCGGCTACGTTACAGCAGCCGTGGTCACGAGCGGACTGGTCACGATATTTATTATGTGAAACAACATTGTGTACTCACATATTTGGCTCGACGTTTCGGCTACGTTACAGCAGCCGTGGTCACGAGCGGACTGGAACACAATGTTGTATTCACATAATAAATATCGTGGCAATGAAAAAAAAACATAATGTTGATTTTTTTCTTATTTTTCTTCTTTAATTTGACGATTTAATGGAGGACAACATACCTATGTATCTTTAAACTTACTTTTCAAATATGATATAATCGATGCTTCGAAGCAAGACCACTCATGCTTATTTGCCACTGGGGGTGCAATAAACTAGTGTACAGTCATAATAATTGCTATCTACAATCTCAATATTGTTGTTATTAATATCACTTGCACGTACTCTATTGCTGTGAGTGACCTCGTTCCCACAGGTCAGCAACTCAGCCAGCTAGATCACTTCGGAAATTGGATCCGTAATTTTATCAGCAGCCATTGTGCGTGGCGTATTGGTGCGGTTTAATTAACAATCGCCGGGTACAGCGCTGGTCTGGGCGGCCACTGCACGTTTGCTTACCTCATTTGACTGCCTCGTTGGCGCAGTGGGAAGTGCGTCGCACTTTAAAGCGACGCCGGCTACGCTTAGGGTCCCGAGTTCAATCCCCGGGTTTCGGCAAAATTTGTACCTGAGTTTTTCTGTTACGGTGACGGGTAGGGCACACTAGCGACTTACAACCTCTCGGGAAACACTTATATTATTTATTAAATAACCATGCACAAATGTTGGGTCCGTTTTTGTACGCGAAAAATTGATTCACGCCAAAAGTGGTCGCTTTTGGCAGTAATTCACATTTCGAGTACAAAAGCAGACCCAAAGTATTTAAAAAATAGTATAAGTGTTTGCCGAGAGGTTGTAACCCCGAAATTGTTTAAAATAGATCCGGTTTAGTAGCTAAAAATTAAAATCGATTGACGTCGCTAGTTGACCCTACCCGTCGCCTTAAGAAATTCTCAGTGTCAGCCCAGAGTCTGGAAGTTGGCAGTCCTTGTGCCCCCGTGCCTCGGAAAGCACGTTAAGCCGTTGGTCCTGCGCCCGATCCCTCTCCGGTCGTGTCACACTGGTGTCCCATCGGAAATTGTGGGCAAGGGAATAAAGAGTGCACTTGTGTTTACGCACACACTTGAGCACTATAATATATCCTGCGTAAGTGGCTGATCGTTGAGATTGACCGCCTTAGCCGAAATCGGTTGTAGGATATTATTACTTACCTCATCGACTTTATAGAATCTCGCAGGTCGCCCGCAGAATTCAGTTTGCCCCCAAAGTACCGATTGTCCCAAAAAAGGCTGCTCTTCTCAAATGGGATTGGGCCGGCCATGTCTGGCTCATGCTGGTTGAGCTTTGGGCAAAAATAGCCACAGAATGGATGCCCCAAAATGTTAAACAGCTCCACGACAGACCGAGCCGGCGATGGCGAGTGAACTCGACGTGTTCTTTCAAGACTGCGAGACAGCAGCCCAGGAACGGGAGAGTTGGAAACAGGGTATGGAGGCCTTTGTCTTACGGTGAGACACTATGGGTTCATCATCATTGTCGTCATCGTCAGCCCTTGCCCTACTGCTGGGGCACGGGCCTCCCTAAATCACATGAGGGGTAATTGCCATACTCACCACGCTTGGCAGACGAGGCGAGTTGGCGAGGGTTTTGATATAAATGCAGAGTTTTCCTTCTCTGGGTGCTGATGATCATGCCAGCAGCTTTACCTTAGTCGCCGAGGTGCCGCCTCGGTAAGATTGAATTATAAACTACTTTCGACCGAGGAAGAGTCACGCCTCGGCATGAATGGAACGGCTCAACCGGAGATACCACGGCCTCACAGAAAACCGGCGTGACGCAGCAATGTGCTGTGTTTTGCTGCGTGAGTGAGGATACCGGAGGACCAGTCCGTGACAAGGGGGGGTTTAAAGCTTGGCAAAGCAAGCTTGTGACTCCACTCGTGTCGCGGGTGACTATGGGCGGCGGCAATAACTCTCACAACATCTCATACATTGACCTGATTTCGTACTAAGTAGCTTAAGCACTTGTGTTACAGATATCAGACAACAGAGGAGCACAAACATATACTTGAATACATATATTACACCCGGACACTGAACAAACACAAGTGTTCATCGCACGAATGTTTGTCCAGGGTGGGGATCGAACCCATGACCTTTGACGTAAGAGGCAGGGCCACTTACCTATTGCGCTATCCGGTCGGTCAACCGCAATCGCTTACCTATGACATAACAAGATAATTTAGTAATTTCTTTTAACTCGATGGTTTATAGTCGTACAGCGGACCGCCTAGACTACCGGCTGTATCGCGCCCGGCTGTAGGTCGCGCCGCCAGCTATACGGGCTATAACTCAGCCGTGACGCGGATTCCTGCGACACAATTAGCTGGTGGACGGACGCTCGCGCATAATGAACAGCTGCAACAGCTGGTGGCAGTTTGATACTATTGTATGTCGATGAAATGCATTTTAAAATAATACCTATGATGTCCATTATTTTGATAGGCTTGTTGAGTAAATTTGTAATTATTTCTCTTAAATGTGAAATCAATACTTCAAGTGTCGCCCGTGGGCTGTGATAATTTATTATAAGAAGTATGCGCTGTGTTTATGTTATACAGGGTGTATCTGTGAACATTTACATGCCTTTAACCACGTGTTTTACTAACCATTATGAACAACATTTGTATGAAAAGTTGATAAAATTTCAACTTTTCATACAAAGTCGGTCACGTGACTTGGTCATTTTGTATGGGGAGTCGAAAAATTTTTCGATGTTGGTAGAACACGTGATTAAAGGGATGTATATGTTCACAGATATACCCTGTATTCATAGATTTCACTCTCTCCATTGCTCTCAGAGAGCAATGGAGAGGGCTATGTCTCCTTGCGTGATCGTATCAGAAATGATGAGATCCGCAGGAGAACTAAGGTCACAGACATAGCCCAAAGGATTGCATGCCTCAAGTGGCAATGGGCAGGGCACATAGCGAGGAGAACAGACGGCCGTTGGGGCGGAAAGGTCCTCCAGTGGAGGCCACGTACAGGAAGTCGCATCCGTGGCCCCCATAAGTTGGACCGACGACCTGGTGAAAATCGCGGGAATCCATTTGAGGCGAGCGGCACAGGACCGATCTGTGTGGAGAACATTGCAGGGAGGCCTATGTCCAGCAGTGGACTTCTATTGGCTGAAATGATGATGATGATAGATTGCGCTTAATTTACAAAAGATAAAATTCTATGACAAGAAAAGCATGAATAGGAATTATTAGTAGGTAAGCCTAGGTAAAAGGCGACTAAGGTAAAGCTGTGGGCATGATCATCAGCACCCAGAGAAGGAAAACTCTCCATTTATATCAAAACCCTCGCCAACCCGTCTGCCAAGCGTGGTGAGTATGGCAATTACCCCTCATGTGATTGAGGGAGGCCCGTGCCCCAGCAGTGGGGACTTAAATGGGCTGACGATGAAGCCTAGGTGTATCTGTCGATTTAATTAGTTTGGTTCCCTTATCGAAAGATTGCAAAGGTCAAACGGTAGTGGCTTACCTAATTTTAACTACCAGACTCACCAAATTCTGATACATGGTTTAAACGTACCCTTAGGCTTCAAAGCAACGACTTTGGACGCAACAGAGACTAAGACGTTGTGATGAAGAAGTGAAGTGAATTCTTCTACAACGTACGCTTTCAAAGTTCCCGACTTCAAAAGTAAGAATCGAAAACCTTATCACTTTGTTATCTCTGAAGTTTTTTTCATTGGCAAAATCATAGGCACTTGGTTATTGCTGAAGTTGTATTTTATGTGAACACATTTACTTGATTCTCCAAAATCTTATCTTAAGATAAGGTTGTTAGTATCTTAATTGCTGTTTCTAATCACTTCTATTATTAGAAGCAATGGTCCCATGCCGACGGCAAGGAAACAGTGTTGCTAACCTAACGCTATTGGCACAGGTCTGGACGCCAACATTTTACAATATGTGTCAAAACACACACAAATCTATTGACAAAGGTAAGTAAAGGTCAATTCACGAAAGGTGACCACTTTAATTACGACCGTCTGTCTACGCATGAAAAAATGACTCATTCTTAATTTGACACATTATAATGGCTTAAGCTACTGTTACACACTGCTCATTTGTAGCATGCTTAAGGAACTGTCTACATTTGTCGCATGCTATCACCCATATTTTAGCATGCTAAAAAATAAGGAAACCCGTTTACACGTGCTAAAGCAATATATCCATGGCTAAATCACTCTGCCACATTCCCCCTTCCACCCGTACTACAGCTAGGATAACTCAAAATTAGCATGCTTATTTGTAGCACGTCCGTCCACATATGCTACTTAGTAGCACTTACTCAAAAGTAGCATGCATTAAGGACGGACCTAATTTAAGCATGAAAATAAGCATAACTGTACGTTTAGACTAAACACATTCTATATTTAATTTAAAATGTTTTTTGTCTCAAGTCTTTTCTTCATGAGATTACATGCGTAGAAACTGGCCATTTGTGGTCATCTTTAGTGAACCGATCTGTATTTTTTTTAGCATGCTAAAAAATAAGGAAACCCGTTTACACGTGCTAAAGCAATATATCCATGGCTAAATCACTCTGCCACATTCCCCCTTCCACCCGTATTACAGCTAGGATAACTCAAAATTAGCATGCTTATTTGTAGCACGTCCGTCCACATATGCTACTTAGTAGCACTTACTCAAAAGTAGCATGCATTAAGGACGGACCTAATTTAAGCTTGAAAATAAGCATAACTGTACGTTTAGACAAAACATATTCTATATTTAATTTAAAATGTTTTTTGGCTCAAGTCTTTTCTTCATGAGATTACATGCGTAGAAGCTGGCCATTTGTGGTCATCTTTAGCGAACCGATCTGTATTTTTTTTACTATTGAAGATGGGTTTTCTCTTGGCTTCACACTGAACTCTAGAGTTGAGAGGAAACCTACGATGGAGCAATAAAAATAAAAAGAATGTAAACTTAAAATAAGTCTCTAATGACTAATTGTGTAAGAAGTTTAGTCTTTACGAAAAAAAACACACAAGTAGTAATTTACAGCAGAAGTTTCTGCGGCTGGGTAGCTGCAGATACCTTGTTTGATATTTTCATTTTTTTTAAACTACGTCGCGTCGGTGGCTAACAAGCGTGCGGCTTGAGTGATGGTAAGCGATTACCGCAGCCTATGGACGTTTGCAACTCCAGTGGACCTGCATACGCGCTGCCGACCCCTTGAAAACCGTAACGCTTCTTTTTTGAAGAACCTCATGCTGTATTCCCCCGGGAAAACCTCTGATGGCAACTCATTCCACAGCCGCGGCCGGAGCGTTCGCGGGAGGAAATTCCTCTGGAACCGTACTGTGTGAGACCATTTGGGTTCCAATGTGTGAGGGTGGACGCTCTGACGACGGCATTAAGCGACAATTCCATACACATTTTCAAATTTATAAATCCTCTTAGAGTTTAAGGTTGACATTAACCGATAAAGATCTTTTCTTCAACTAAGTGACGATATTATAGATGGAAAAAAAACTTAATATAGACGGCCACACATCCGATTACTAATAATCTTCCAAACCTTATTTGACAATGTACCAAACTTTTTTGACATTAAGGTGAAAAGCGATGTTCACAGTTCATACATCATTTCTGTATAAAGAGAGATTTTTACTTGCACCCAAAACCCATTTGTGACAGCGTGTTGGCAACACTGAGTGAAAACATACGCCAAGGACCGTTAAGATCGCGAAGTGACAGTTTGAGGCTGTTATAATGTATTAGTTTATTAGTTGTTTGCTTAATCTAGATTGGGCTGTGAGATGGACGTGAAGGGAGAATTTAATATCGTTAGAATATCAACTAGCACCATATATATGGAGTGTGTTTGTTCTGGAATTGTCCACCTTTTATCTACCACGTAGCCCTTGATTCTGGCAATATATTATTAATCCATTACTTGGTTGATAGATTTGGTAACTCAATTGATAATTTTGATTAAATGTTGTCACGTCGGGGGACTGCTCTTTAGCTAGTACCTACAAAAACCTACCTTAGCAAAATGATATGTGTCCTTTATCAAAACGTTATGCTAATGTAACTGCCTCACGGCTGGACTAGTCTACCAGTTCAAAGTTGCTCAAAGAGCTGTGGAAAGGACCGCAGTATCTCTGAAGGACCGCATCAGAAATGATGTAATCCGACAGAGAACCAGAGTCACCGACATAGCCCACCGAATTAGCAAACTGAAGTGGCAGTGGGCTGGTCACATTGGCCGCAGAACTGACAGCCGTTGGAGCCGTAAAGTCCTTAAGTGGAGACCGTGACTCGGTAAGCGTAGGGTTGGACGCCCTGCGACAAGATGGGATGATGACATTTGAAGGCTGGCTAGATGACAGTGGCCGAAAATCGGGTGCAGTGGCGTGCATTAGGGGAGACCTATGTCCAGCTGTGGACGAGTGTGGGTTGCTGATGATAAATGTAACTGCCTCAGTGGCGTACTAGTTAGTGGACCACACTATAAAGCGACGGCTGCGCAAGAAGTCCTGGGTTTGATCCCTGGTCGGGCCAAAAAATTTTATCTAAGTTTTCGGTAGAAATTCTTAGTGTCAGCCCGGAATCTTGAAGTGGGCGGTCTTATACCCCCGTGCCTCGGAAAGCACGTTAGACCGTTGGTCTTGCACCCAATCCCTCTCCGGTCATGTCACCCTGGTGTCCCATCGGAATATGAAGGTGCCAAAAAAGAGACACTAAAAATCATGAAAAGAAAATTTCTTCGAAAGAAAACATTTTTTTTTTATTATTAAGTATATATGTCACCGGAAAATAACAAGATTCGTAAGTTTATCAATTTACTAGAAAGTTTATAAACTTTCGTATGATTCTAAACGGGAGATAAATTGTATTATTTTACGTACACATTTTCGTAAATTTATCAATTTCCGACGTCACACGGTAAATTTATAAACTATTTTATATGGTCCGACCAATCACGGAAATTCTTTTAAATATACGAATATTTGAAATACGTAAAATAACACACTGCTCTCTGATTGGTCAATGTTCATAGTGGCAATGCCAATCAGATCGCGCGTAGCGTTTGGATATTGCTTACTTATTATTTTACGAGTGAGTTCAGTAAGTTTATCAATGTACGAAAATGTGGACGTAAAATAATACAATTTATCTCCCGTTTAGAAGCCTACGAAAGTTTATAAACTTCCTAGTAAATTGATAAACTTACGGATCTTGTTATTTTCCGGTGACATATACATACTTCAATGTCTTGCTCAAATGTATTCCTAATTCAACTCACTGGTGTCAAAAGTGCGTGGCAGCGCAAGCTTTAAGCCCCCTTTTCCCCCGGATTGGGCCTCCGGTACCCTCACTTACGCAGCGAAACACAGCACAGCGCTGCTTCAAGCCGGTTTTTTGTGTATCACTCCGGTCGAGCCGAAGCGTGGCTGTCTCACGGTTTCCTCATGATGAGGTCCAAATGGTATTGAAAACACCGGAGCTGCATGCTTAGATTAGACCTTCGCAGATAGACACATTCTTCTTCTCCTGGCTACCATCGCTCGAATAATAAACATCGGCGCTTTTAAAAAGTGCTTTGTTCTCAGACCAAAACACGTTCTCCAAGACAAATTCTAAAAATATTAGTTACTAAATCCTCATTCAGTGAACCAGTGAGTCCATAACGGAACCCGATAGGGGAGTTCGCTCAGTTCAGCTGATATAAACCTTCCTACCGACCCCTAATAAAATGTTATGTTAGTTACTTGGAAGACTTCGGGGAAATTTAGATAAAGCGTCGGAAACTTTTGTTTTATTCAATTTAGGACAACGGTGTAAAACAAAATTTTAGTAATAGTAGGTATAAATTAAGGTTTTCTTTGTTTCGGGCTATCTAGCAAATTCATAAACTTGTTTTGTCTGGGGGCACGGCAGTGCCCCCGCCAAGTCGAGCGCGAAGCAAACACTGCCGTACCATCCTTGACTGGAACCATTTCGCCGCATTTTTAGGCTCTTATTTGAGAACCTCCGGATAAGGTCAGAACGCAGAAATATTCGTCATTCGTTAAGCTATAATGACGTACTTTTAACTATTCTTGCAACCATGAACGTATACTTATTATTGGCATTGTTTTTTTCTTATTGATATAAGTTTAGTGTATTATTTGGCTGTTAGTCTTCCAAATAAATAAACAAAATAAATTAAATTAAAATTCATTTAAGTGATACATAGTTTCGTAATGTAATAAATAGGTGTATCATATAAGAAGCTGAAGCTCAACAGTGGACGAATATAAGTGGTTGATGATGATAGTCTAACAAGATGATGTTTTGCATTTGATTCTGTAATTGCAACGTAACTTTTTAATCCTATACATTTATATGAGATTACAAAGTTATTCATGCAGTTGGTGTATTTAGAAAACAAGACCGAAATTAAAAAATAAAATATTTTAACTCATGATTAAGACACTAAATTCTATTTGTATTCTTAATTTGAATCTTCTATGTCTGCTAGAAGTGCCTTGGACTTTTGATGATCGGTGAGTCAGTCAGTCAGTGACAAAATTCAGAAACTTTAACAAGTTGTTACTCTTAAACTACTGGTTCAAATTGACTGTAATTTTAAATATTACCGTAATTATACAATGCCTGATTAGTTACTGAAAATTCAGGCTTCTTGCTTTATCCACAATGAAGTTATAGGGGGGTCGGAATTAGCCTGAATCGCTTCAACAAAAGGATGGTACGGCCGTGTCGCTTTTTTTGCTCGTCTTGGCGGAGGCACTGCCGTGCCCCCAGATCCCTTACCCCTCTTTTTTTATAAAGGATGCTTCTCAATCAGCCGAAAAATCTGGGAAAAACTCTGTAATCACCCAAGAGGGCATGAATAATTTACCCTCGTGGTTTTTCAGATGTTTCAGTTACAGATCACACGTCCGCATTACGCTGTAATTTTCCGCGCGGTTACGGCGGAGTATCCGCGGAATACAAATTATAATGCTGCATTAGCAGTCGATTCGGCGGAGGAACTCAAAGGACGAGAGTGGGGGGGCTGTACGTTGGAAGGAAAAAATAGGACGTATTGTTCGCAGTGTCTTATCGTGGGAGAGCCTTGCTCCGGCATGAGTGGGTCGACTTGATCGGAGTTATACTACAACCTTACAGAATAGCGGCGTCAAGCTTTTTTTATTTGATAGGTGGCAGATGAGCAGACGGATCATCTGCTGGTAAGCGATTGCCACTGCCTATGCAATTTGATTGATTGATGCAAGATGCGGCTGCATTGTGTTTAGCTAAGTAAGTGAGGGTACTGGAGGCCCAATTCGGGAGAAAAGGGGTCGGAAGATAGTAGGAACACATACTATACTGCTGAAGTGTCTATGGGCGGGGGCAACAGTTTACCATTAGATGATCAGTCTGCCCGTCTGTCGACTATCCCATAAAAATATATTTTTAAGAACTATAGGCTAACGCTTGACGACAATCTCTCCTGATGGAAAATGACGATTAGGTCTAGGATGTAACGTATTTGCCAAGAAAATGCTGTCCAGATAGTATGTAGTGGTCCGATTATCATCGTCAGCCCATTTAAGTCCCCACTGCTGGGGCACGGGCCTCCCTCAATCACATGAGGGGTAATTGCCATACTCACCACGCTTGGCAGATGGGTTGGCGAGGGTTTTGATATAAATGCAGAGTTTTCCTTCTCTGGGTGCTGATGATCATACCAGCAGCTTTACCTTAGTCGCCTTTTACGACACCTCGGTAAGAGTGAGGGTGGTCTATTCTACTCAGCCGGGGACCACACGGCTAACGCCGGTCGGTGGCCGGCACGGTGGTCCGATTATAACGTCAATAAATAAAGTGGGAGGACCGAAAACTTAACGTTACAACTACAGCCCGTATTCATAGCCAATCAGATCTGGGTTTCAATTACCTATGACTAAAAATTCTATATTAAGCATTTTTTACCCAAAAATTCCTTGAAAACAAAAACATTGAAAGTGATACTGCCATCTAAAGCCACCATTTTTAATCATAATTCCTGAAATAGGTACTTTTTTTTTAATAATATAGATGGCAGACGAGCAGACGGATCATCTGATGGTAAGCGATTGTCGCCGCCCATGGACACCCGCAACACCAGTGGAGTCACAAGTGCGCTTTCAACCTTTAAGCCTCTCTTCCCCCCGGATCGGGCTTCCGGTACCCTCACTCACGCATTTATTATAGGTATTATATTTATTAGTTTTTAGGGTTCCGTACCTCAAAAGGAAAAAACGGAACCCTTATAGGATCACTTTGTTGTCCGTCCGTCCGTCCGTCTGTCAAGACCCTTTTTCTCAGGAACGCGTGGAGGTATGAAGCTGAAATTTATATCAATTACTCAGGTTTACTGTCCCTTGAAGCTGTGAAAAAATCAAACTTCTAAGCCAACGCAATCAAAAGATACAGCCGTTTATGCCGCAAATTTTCGACACTTGCAAGGGAATCAAAACCTACAGGGTGCTTCCCGTAAACTTAGAATCTTGAAATTTGGTACGAAGCAACGTTTTATAGCATAGATAAAGGAAAAATTACGAAAACCATAAATTTTTAGTTACATCACATAATATATATTTTTTTAATAATTTTAAACTTACTACCCATTTCCTCATAAACGCGTAGAGGTAATAAATTGAAATTCATACCAAATACTCAGGTCTATAATACCTTTAAGCTGTAACAAAATCAAACTTCTATGTCAACGCAATCAAAAGAAACAGCAATTTATGCTGCATATTTTGAAACTCGCAAGTACTCGCAAGGGAATCAAAACCTAAAGGGTACTTCCAGTCGACCTAGAATCTTGAAATTTGGCATGAAGCAACGTTTTATAGCACACATAAAGGAAAAATTCCGAAAACCTTAAATTTTTAGTTACATTACAAAATATATATTTTTAAATAAATATAAACTTATTACTTTTTTCCTCATGAATGCGTAGAGCTATCAAGTTGAAATTCATATCAAATACTTAGATCTAATTGCCTTTAACCCGTGAAAAAAAAAATTCTAAGTCAACGCAAAAACGCAAAACACAAAAGTACAACCATTGATACCGCATATTTTGAAACTCGCAACTACACGCAAGGGAATTAAAACCTAAAGACCACTTCACGTTGACATAGAATCTCGAAATTTGGTAAGAAGCAATAGCTTACAGCACAGGTAACAGAAAAATTCCGAAAAGCTTAAAATTTTAAGTAGTTATACCACCAAAAAAATTGTGATTGTAAACATAATTGTAGTTACAGCAATGACCGCGAGTTATTATACTATGTATGGGGAGGGCAACATTTAAAGAAGACGAAATAGCCTTCTTCTTTATATTTCGACGTTCTTTTATTGAAATGATATGTGTTAATATAAAATAAAGTACTTAAACGATAAAGAGATCTTTGTCTTAAATTTATGCTCCTCCATCTTTCCTCATTGTAATGTTATGAATTTCATTTTGCAATAAAAATACCATAGTTATGACTCGATTGTCGTAATGAACGAACTTTGTAAACCTTGCAGATTTGTACGGAACCCTCGGTGCGCGAGTCCGACTCGCACTTGGCCGGTTTTTTTTCAAAGATTGCTTAACAGAAATCACTCATAGTGATTAAGCCACATTTTTCGGTTTATAATTCCTGAAAAAGATACTTAGATTTCGGTTTTTTTAGAATTATGTATGCAATAAAATTCAACGGTGGCAAAAACTTCCAATTATAATTTAGGTATCCCAAAAAACTATCATTTCCCACAGCTACCCTAACTCACTCCAAGTAATTTCGCGAAAACCCGCTTTTAAAATAAATTATTCATTGCGACGAAACGCCTGGAGCCTCGTATTCATTTCATTTCGGAATCTGAATTTCTACTTTTCTTTCGGCCTTTTTTCATCGAACCTACCTTTAATTTTTAATAAGAATTCCGATTAAAACTCTAAGGTACATAGAGGGCGATTGTATGACTCTTTTGATTTTCATGCGCTTTCCAAATGGTGCGCTTTTGAAAATTTGATTTGTTCTCTTGTTCTTACTTGGGATTGTTAGAATGTATAACTGCAAAGCATCAAGCAGCGCCTTTGTTTCATTTTCTAATGACGTATCATCACTTTCTATATACTTAAGTAAAAAAGTAAGAAATATTTTATTCAGCGAAACATACACGGTAACGTACAAACAGACATAAAACAAATTCAGTAGGTAGTTTTACATTAACATAAAATTTGTAAACTAATAACACTAAAGTATGATCGCTGAAAAGGCACATACTCAGCATGTGTCGGGATGTCACAGACTCCCCGACGCTGGTCTTCCGTAGGACGTGCCTTGAGTGGGAAAAGTTGTATGGCTTTACAGAATCCGAAAAACAAGGATTTATTTTATTTATTTTATTTTAAATATAGTGAATATATTTAACTAATAATAAATTACAAACATCGGTAAATAAATAAGTAAGCAATACATATTTATATAAAATGATATAATATTTCAGGACAGCGGGTGACAAACACAGCTAAAGCTGATTCAAGTAATTACCTATTTGTAAATTAAAAATACATATTTATAGTTATTTTTATAGTTTGTGCGCACGGCAGGTCACCATTACACCAATTTGCTACGCCGATCAAGTAAATAAATAAATAAACTTTTTATTTGCCAGAAATACAGTTTACATACAGCTATTTACCAGTTTTCAGGTATCATGGTAAAAACAGCTGTCGATGGTTCACTCCACGAATGCACTAGAAAAGCACCTCTGCGGAGGAGGGGCGAAGGATTGTGAAGAAGCATAAGTGCTGTTGTGACAACCACGACCACTCTGCCTCTGGATGTGACGTGAGATAACTTCAAAACGGGACCTTTAAAAGGTAGATTCGACGATTATTTCTGTATTCACGCAGCGGGGTTGGTGGAAGCTAATTTTGCCAGCTAATTGGTACGCTGGTACACCTCTACATACGCTTACCATTCTTTGGTTGGTTTGGTTACCTTCAAAGATTGGCCCCGAATGGGTCCTCCAAGACCTTCACTCGTTTTGATTGTTATATTTTCGATGTATAAAAGGTATAAAAGTAAATTTAGGATTGCTCTTAAAAACTTCTAAGCTTCGAAATTAAGCTAAAGTAACCGCGCCAGCGAGTCATAAAAACAAATCATAATATTTTATAGGGTACCCTAGTTATGGTAAAGTTCTACACGAAAAAACGATTAGGTACGTACCTTATGTTCATGTAAACAATTACTATCAGTAGCAATCGGCATTACAGCGGTAGATTACAAGACATTCATAAGAGTTCTTTAAGAATTTAAATTGATTTTTTATTGTACTATCAGCTAGTTCCCAGATTAGGTTACTTCAATCTGTCAAATTTGTCTTTGAATTTCCTCGATTGATATTAAACCAAACGTGTTTGACATTAAGGTGAAATCGATTAAAATAAAAATGAAGTTTAAAAAGTAAAACCCAATTACTTTGGTAGTCAAATCAATGAGACATACGACCACGGCAATACGGCATAATAATTTCAGCAGAGACAATTTTCTTGTATCATACTCGTGATTTTTTGGTAGTCGCGTTTTAGTTTGTAAACTTTTTTTTTATACGAGTGTACTTTTTAAAATTTTTGTGAAATGTATGAAGTGTTAAAAATATTATATTATTTTACACTTCCTAGTTCGTGGTTTTTGGACTCGGGTTTTTTTCGTAGATTTTTTTTCTTGATAAAGTAAAAAATATTTTTTAATTAGAAATTATCGATTTTTTCACACCTCTAGCCCTTTTCGAAGGACTTAGACAGACACAGATAACGTGAGCTCGGTTGCAGTGCAGTTTTCCATCGCCCTGATCGGTTCCGAACGTTCAATATCGAGGAAAAGTTTTACCTGCGCTGTAGCTTAGGAAATATACCACAGAATCCACTCTTATTAAATCCTATTATTATTATCTGTGTGTCGCCGATATCTATGGGCGGCGGTATTCACTTACCATCAGGTGAGCCGTCTACTCGTTTGTCCGATATAATGTAATAAAGAATGGACACACTTCTTGAATCAAGACTCTGTGTTCATCATCATCAGCCCATTTAAGTCCCCACTGCTGGGGCACGGGCCTCCCTCAATCACATGAGGGGTAATTGCCATAGTCACCACGCTTGGCAGACGGGTTGGCGAGGGTTTTGATATAAATGTAGAGTTTTTCTTCTCTGGGCGCTGATGATCATGCCAGCAGCATTACCTTAGTCGCCTTTTACGACACCTCGGTAAGAGTGAGGGTGGCCTATTCTACTCTACCGGGGACCACACGGCTATAATGTAAAAAAAATGGACACACTTCTTGAATCAAGACTCTGTGTTCAATAACTGCTGAATATAAGAACCCTTAAGGCTTTTAATTCATTAATAATTTCAGCAAAGACATTTTTCTTCTTTCGTAATTTTTATTTTTAGAGCGTGTTTTTTTAGTAGTCGGGTTCTAGTTCTTAAAATGTATTTTTATTTGACATATTTTTAGGTATGTAAATAAAATATTATATTTCAAATGTGCTAAAAAAGCTCTTTCATTCGATACCCCACGCGGTACCGTCAAGCAAATTTTTTTTTAGTTCCTTACTCTAAGTCCCCTAGAGGGCGCTGTAGTTAATTTAACGTGACTTCATGTCGCCCATAACTAGAAGACAATCAAGACGCTTCTAACGATTTCTCATTTGTTCAAATATGATAACTAGTTTAAAAGTTATGAGGGAACAGATGAACAACCATACATACATACAGGTCAAAATCATAACCCTCCTTTTTGCTTCGCCGTAGCCAGATAAAAATGAACAATTTGTCATTCAATGTTTTAAATTCATTACAATTAAATATAATCCGGCTGCGCCACTGAACCCATTCCACCTTATTCTAAATCGCAATCTAAAGTTACTACCGTACTAAATGTCATGTCATCCCGTTCCAGCGCGCAATGTTAAAAGGGGCTGGCACGAATTTTGTTCCGGGACTATTCTTAGTTCACGATTTGTAATAAGGGGGATTAAGTTTCTATCCCAGGAGTTCATCACCTAGTCTCTTCCATTAGTCCTCTTAAAATACAAAGCTTCGATCAATGTCTCACCACGCCTTAGGTATTACCTATATGTGTAAGTATATATTTATTCATTTCTTTCTTATATGTGGTAGTATAGAAGTACTCATGTAAGTTTTACATCGTTTCAGACTTAATTAAGTATTGAAAAAGGAAATATGTTTTATATAGGTACTTTATGTATGAAAAAAAAAACTCCGGGGAGGTTATGCCCTGCACTGAAACAAAAAGCAATTTCCTTTCGTCAACTCTCATAAATTCTGATTACCTTAATCCTCGACACCTTTTACACGAAAATATTAATACTCCCTCCAAACAAAAACTTAATAAGCGCAGCTCATCGCCGAAACTGCATCCCTTCATTAAAATATAATCCGGGCAAAAATTAAAAAAGTTTCCTTCGCTCCCCCATGACGAGCCCGTGCGAGCACCAATTTGGTCGAGGCTAAGGAGGTGCACACAGGTAGGGACAGAGTTGAAGAATAATATTAAGACCCTATCCATAGACCCGGCATAGTTAGTTCCCTTCTTATCTGCAATAGTCCTTGCATCAGGCGGGTGCTGTCTTTGACTGTATCTCCTCAATAGTGCAGACAGAGACAGTAGCCGCTAGGTACGCATCATCACTTAATTATTGTGTCTCAAAGGGGCCTCTTCGGGTTGGATCTGTATCCGCACTTACGCTTTCCAAAAGGACCGGCCTCCGTGCCGTGATTTCCCGCAGGAGAGATACAAAATAATAAAAGGGTACGAAACTCTTCGTGTGTGTGCTCGACTCGCACTTGGCCAGTTTAAGATTTTATTATTTTAATTTATGCCAAATCTCAAACTTTGGAAAAATAGAAATGCTCCTTAATTTTTGCTCTAGAAACCCAATTTACTATGTGTAATTTTAAAATTCGATTTGTATAAATACACAAATCCATAGAAATTTTACATAATTTGTTTTTATTATTATTTTAGAGAAGGCTTACAGAGTAATTATAAAATAAATGACATAGGATGATGACAGTGCAAATTGCTAATAACAAGCCTCCACAATAGTATATATTAAATAAATAAATAAATAAACCATTTATTTCTCGTCACAAATAGGTCTTAAGAGCTAGGACTTAGTTGCTAATTTTAGATGCAACCCGTATTTGTGGGACTGGTGCCTGATATAGGTTTCAAAAAGAACCTGTAATCAGGACACCAGGCGCCTTCATGTAGGTCCGCATATACTAAAAATATCCTAATATCTTTATATATAAGAGCAGATCATCTGAACAGTTGTATGGAGATACTTCAAAACATAATTAAAAAGAAAAACTACCTAATTTATAAATATTTTTTTTTAAAAAGTTGTACTTTGTATAATGTTTCTTGTGAGTGTAAATATGATGTGTTAAAATGCATGTAAGGTGTATGAGTATGATATTGTAAGTGTGTATAAATTCATTAAGAAGGGAGGGTAGGTGAATAATTCGGTGACCAAAAAGCAGGTCGAAATTAATTGAACCAGTAGAGGCTCTGTGGATTCGTAGTCCAAGGATTTATATCTTTATGAATAACATTTTTTACAGCACCTTTATAATATAAATTAATTTATATTCTACTACTAATAATAATAAATTATGCAGGTAACAAAGTAACTTTATTTTTACCAGCATACACGAACTTTTGGTTCGCGTGTCACTGTGATCCGAGCTTTAGGGAGTAAGAGAATCACTTACGCATCTCGAAAACTAGCAAATGTTCATGTTCCCACATAAACGGGGAGAATTACCCATAACGGGTAAATTGGGTATCTCGAAACAGCCCTTTAGTACTAGAGATTAGGTGAATTGAGGTTTGAGTTCAAATCCTAATAGCTTTGAAAGGTTTTGATTCTTAAATCTACCTGCTGGTCTATATTTAGTACAGTCAGCATCAAAATGATAGAAGTGTTAAAACCTACCAATAATATCTGAGCATTAGACAATAATTACTCTTAGCACATTACCTTTTCTTTAATGACTTAAATCGCAGACGAGCAGACGGATCACCGTATGGTAAGCGATTGCCGCCGCCCATGGACACCCGCAACACCAGTGGAGTCACAAGTGCGCTGCCAAACTTAAAACTTCCCTTCCCCCCCGGATTGGGCCTCCGGTACCCTCACTCACGCAGCGAAACACAGCACAGTGCTGCTTCACGCCGGTTTTCTGTGAGACCATTTGTGTCACTCCGGTCGTGCCGGCCCATTTATGCCAAAGTGTGGCTCTCCCACGGTATAAACAATACTATGCAAGTATGCAGATAAAACCTTTTTAATTTTTTTATTTAAGGTTATACTACTTAGGTCTTAGACAGTGTTAAATTGTCTAAGGCTTAGGTATCCAAAGAATGTTTGAAAAGTTATGGGTGTAATCTCGAGGTCCAGGCAGGGAGACGGAGAATAAAACAGTTCCGTCTGACTTCTTCAAGTTGAATCCCACATTGTTTGATATCCTGTTTTGAACTGATTAAGCTAGCGCGATGTAATTATGCATTGTGACATCTACCGAAACAAAACCGAACCGCCCTGCTTGATTGCTTTTTACAGTTATCAATAATTAGGTACAGTCAGCATGAAAATCATCTTAGCCTTTAAACCTACCAAAAATATTTAAGCGTTTGACAGAAAAATTACTTAAGGTATAGAGAACATTGGGGGTTTTTAGCGTGGGAGAGTCACGGAGACCGGAGTGAAACAAATAGACTTACAGAAAACCAGCGTGAAGCAACGCCTGTGCTTTGTTTAGTTGAGTGGGTAAGAGCACCGGAGTACCAATCGGGAGCCATTGGTTTTTGTGTGTACATCATTATCATTATCATCGTTTTAGCCAATAGACGTCCACTACTGGACATAGGCCTCCCCCAATGTTTTCCAAACAGATCAGTCATGTGCTGCCCGCATCCCCTGGTTTCCCGCGACTTTCCCCAGATTATTGGTCCATCTTGTCCGCAGGTCCCCTGCTACAGCTGCGACTTCCTGTACATTCTCCCCGCCATGTGTCCTGCCTATTGCCACTTGAGGCATTCAATCATTTGGGCTATTTCTGTGACCTCAATTCTCCTGCGGATCTCATCATTTCTGATACGATCACGCAAGGAGACTCAGAGCATTAGGTGGGTGTCCATGGGCGGCAGGAATTGCTTACTAACAGGTAATTCGCCTGCCATTTGTCACAAATTATAATAAATAGAAAAAAGAACAATGAATTGTTCACAATAATATCCAGCTAAGGCACTGTAAAAACACTCACTTCAAAGCTTTATTCAAACAAAGGAAGTCAAAATCCCACCCTCAGCCATTCGAGAAATAAAGTTAGCAAAAACGGTAGCAATTTTTCCAAACTTTTGCGATCCCAAGATTGACAAGGACCATTCGTCATTCTTAATTAAACGAAAACGAAGTTCGTAGCCGGTCCACCTATTTGTTAAATGACAGCCACTCAACCATCGCACAGGAGAGGAAATAGCAGTGAAACATCTGTGTGAAAATCTTTAAGGTGACTGGTAGGGCACACTAGCGACACACTAAACCGGATCTTTTTTAAACAATTTCGGGGTTACAACCTCTCGGCAAACGCTTATACTATTTATTAAATAACCATGCACGAATGTTGGGCCCGTTTTTGTACGCGAAAATTTTTGCATGATTGTTTAATAAATAGTATCTATAGGTGTTTGCCAAGAGGTTGTAACCCCGAAATTGTTTCAAATTGATCCAGTTTAGTAGCTAAAAATTAAAATCGATTGGCGTCGCTATTGTGCCCTAGCCGTCACCTTAAGTTACAGGCCCTTATTTTTTGTGACATTGTCATTCCATCATGGGGATAGAATGACAATGTCTCGATGTTTGATCAATCTCGATGGATGGCAATGTAATACTGTGCGTTTCTCGTCGAACTTTCTACCACGTACCTCAGTTCTATGGAACAGTATGGCTGCGGGAGCATTTCCCGACGGTTAAGACTTAGAAACCTTTAAGAGCGTACCTACTATTTTTTTTAAAAGGTCGACAACACATGAGCGATCTCTCTCATTTCGCGGATGTTCATGGGCGGCGTTATTGCTTTCCATCAGGCGACTCGCTAGCTCATTTGTCGCCTCTAGGATAAAAAAAGTCAAGCAGACGGATCACCCGAAGGTAAGCGATTGCCACTTCTCATGAACACATGCGCAACACCAGTGGAATCACAAGTGCGCTGCCAACCTTTCAACTCTCTTTTCTCTTAATTGGGCCTCTTTCCCTTACCCAAACACTCTTTTTTAACAAACTTTTTTTGTGACTACTTTCACTTTGACATAAATCGCTCAAAATTACACATTAAGCTGACGGGTAGGGCACACTAGCGACGCCAATTGATTTAATTTTTTTGCGTTTAAATCGGTTTTTCTTTTAACAAAATCCGAAGCTACAGTCTCTCGGTAAGCACTTACTATTTATTTAATACTTGTACTTAAGTTTTTGGTTTGCTTTTGTACTCGATATTTAAATTACCGACAAAAACGGCCAAAAACAGATCAACAAGTAAAGCAGGATTATTAAATAAATAGTTTGAATTTCGCTTAGAGACTCGAGCTCCGAAATTGTTTAAAATAGATCCGGCTTATTAGCTAACACATCGGCGTCGCTAGTGAGAGGTACCCGTCTCGCCTTAAAAATAACGCTAGCTTCCTATAATTTGAATTTCGTTCACTGTGACCATTTTCTTTGAGGCATCTCTCGATTCGGTGAGTCGACTCATCTTCGCTTAAACAATTTTTCATCAATCAAATTTACTTTGAGTACTTACTTGACTTCAGAGTTTATTTCACACTTTGAAGTGGTAAATTACGCACTTGTAACAAATATGCTGAAAATGCTTTATGAAATGATTGAATGTAAACTTTTGCTTGTATTTCTCATAGTATAACCTTTAACAGGCATAACTAAACATGAACAGGCATCTTCTAGGCAAACACGTAATATATAAACATAATTGTTGTTTCCATCAAGTCCAATTGTAAGCAAGCATAAGCCTATATAAAAATAATATTTAGGTATAATAATGTCCTCCAAACCGAATTTTTCGGTCATGGCGACCAATCTCATCGATCAGCCATCGACGCAGGACATATTATAGTGCACAAGTATTTGCGCAGACACAAGTGCACTCTCTATTCCTGTACCCTCTTATTTCGATGGAACACTAGTATGACACGACCGAAGAGGGATTAGGCGTAGGACCAACGGCTAAACGTCCCTTCCGAGGCTCGGGGGTACAAGACCGCCAACTTCCAGACTCCGGGCTAACACTGAGAATTTCTAAACAGAAAAACTCAGGTACAAATTTTGGCCCAACCCAAGGATCGAACCCGGGACCCCAGGCACAACCGTCGCTTTGAAGTGCGACCCACTAACCATTGCGCCACCGAATTTAATATAATAAATATAAATATTTAGATATACCACCGTCATGGCATCCTGGTAGAAAGGGTTAATTTATTACAGTGCACAAGTGCATACAAAAACATTAGGGTTATCTTTATTCCCTTGCGACCTTGGCTTTAAAAGATAAATCACCAGTGTGATATGAGCGTAAAGAGATTAAGCGAACGACCAACGCAAAAAGTAATTTCAAAAGAACGCGGTACAAGACAGCCAATTTTCAGATATCGGGTTGATACTGAAAATTTCTTTACTGAAAAACTCTTGTAACAATTTAGGCATGACCCAGATCGAACCCAGTACCCCAAGCGCAAACACCGCTCACTATATAGCCACTCCGCCACCGAGGCAATCAACTCTGATCAGAGGTAAAGTTGTAAGTAAAACAAGATATGGTATTAATAATTTGAATAAATATAAGATACCAAGTAGCCATATGGCTATCCCTTACTATAGTGCCATTAAAATTTTAAATCATTTACCTAATGAACTAAGAATGGAAAATAATACAAAATTATTCTTTGAAAAACTCAAAATAATATTGAAAAAAAATTGTTTCTACAATTTAACAGAATATTTCAACTATAAAAATAATTAGGTTAGGGGGTTTAGTGGGTATGCCTTTGCCTGGCTTCTCCTTGGGAGAAGCCCCCCGCCAAAGGAGAGCCCCACATAACCCGGCCACCCCCCGGTAGTCTGGTATGCATAAGGTAGTCGGCTCATCTCTTGAGCCGGCGGCATTCCCCCTGCGAAACCAAAAAAAAAAAGGTATAAACACTCTTTAGTATTTACAACCTGTGCGGATAAAGAATGGGATCAGAAATGGCGGCGCATCTGTTTACTTCTCGCTCGCACACTATTTGCGTCTATACTCGCACTTCTCGGTGTGCGAGCGAGAAGTGAATAGATGCGCCGCCATTTATGATCCCATTCTTTATCCGCACAGGTTGTATATAAATTATTTGCCTGTGATGCTATTATATAATAGGCATAGATCAGAAGGGAATAGACATACAGGGAATAAAACATTAATACATATTTAAGAAGTGCTACTGTAAGTCCATTTCACGTTCATATAAATTATGCTATGGCCAAAAGGCTAAGATGATGTAGGAAACTTTGTATAAGATCTTATTTTACATTCATGAATGCAATAAACTGTTTGAGTTTGAGTTATTTGCAATCGGCCTTAAAGTGGTTGTATGCACCCCTTCATCCGTTGTACTCCAAACGTTTCCACAGAGCAGCAAGTCATGGTTAAAAATGGTCGCATGCGCAACCAAATCACTGCTAATTGTCGCACGCACGGAGCGAGCAGTGTGTTGTCGCTAAACAACGCATTGCGGCTTGCAATAGCGGTCGGCCAGGGCTGGCAACGAGGACCTTTAATTAAAAACCTATTTGAAAATATCATTTTTACTAAGATTTCTGCTGAAATAATTGAGAACTGAAAGAGAAAAATCACATGCAATTTTACTGAGATTACACGGTTTTCTGTGAGGCTATATCTCTGGTTGAGCCGGCCCATTCATGCCGAAGTGTGGCTCTCACGCGATTTATTTAATACATTAACAAAACCGTTGAAAAATAATTTAGAAAGGAGGCAGTTCTTGATCAAAAGATAAATAATAGAGAGCAATTAGTGACATTTTGACTTGTGTATTGTCCGAGAATCGAACTCTACCCGAGTTCGATTCTCGGACAATACACAACACAAACTTTTTAATTTTGAAGACTGTATGCGTATATAAAGCGTCTGCAGTCTCCAAGAGACGTTCTGTCACTGCGGATTGAATTTATGAAGTTAATTAGATTATATTGATTGATTATATGAAGTTAATTATGACAATTATAAGTACCAACAGCTTTTGATTTAGCCATTTCCTTTTTTATGAGATAGATAAGTGGTTGACGAGAAGACGGATCACCTGATGGTAATGGTAAGATCTTTTCATCAAGTCCCATACCTAATTATTAAAAACTGGCTTTTTCTGGCAACAATGGTTGATACTGTAACATCAAAGCCAGAGTAGCAAGGTGGGAAAGAGAATCCTCGGCCAGTAATCGCCACTTTCTCCCTTAGTATGTGAAAAATAGTTCAGCAGTTTTCGTTAGATAGAGTTTCTAAAGAGCAGGTGTAGCTTTAAAAAACTATCAAGCAGATGGGTCGGCGTAGTTTTGGTATGTGTCACTATGCATTTTTACATCGCGCTAAAGCGTTTCCGAAACAATGACCTCATGCCGCCTGTCCACTTTAGCAATTAAAATAGAGGGTACTGGGAATTTTGTTATATTACAAATAAAAATATTTCTGTTAATGTATTTCATCGTCTCTCTGACTGATTCTCAAAGGTGACCGTATACTACATAGCCGTTGAGTATTGGTCGTTTTCGTCTAGATGGCGCTAGTATAGGCTAGCCGACTGATGCCTCTATCTCTGTATATATAAGTTACTCTATGGTAATCGCGCGGGCAGCCCTAGCACAAACAGGCTAACCGAACATTCCCATCGAGTCGCGGTTTCGTCATTATGTCAAAGCTAATATTTGCCCGCGACCGCCGGTTATGTGCCGCGCTGTGATTGCGAACACAACTGATGGGTGATATTGACAATTTCATCTTTAGTATATGTCCGCATTTCTGTAATTGACGTTACATCAACTAGCATCACAGAAAAACCGGCGTGAAGCAGCACTATTCTGTGTTTCGCTGCGTGAGTGAGGGTACCAGAGGCCCAATTCCGGGGGAAAGCGGTGTGTCTATGGGCGGCGGCAATCGCTTACCATCGGGCGATCCGTCTGCTCGTCTGCTGCCTATCACATAAAAGAATAATTCCTCCTCATCTTTGGGTATTCGCTTGAATGCTGAAGAAGAAGAGAACTTGTTCTATTTGTGTATTAATGCAATTCTTTGGGCTATGTCTGTGACCTTAGTTCTCCTGCGGATCTCATCATTTCTGATACGATCACGCAGGGAGACTCCGAGCATAGCCCTCTCCATTGCTCTCTGGGCGACTTTGAGCCTCCTTAATCGGCACATTTTAAGCGGCCACGTTTTGGTTCCGTATGTTATTACTGGCAACACATACGAATTAAAGACTTTCGTTTCGAGACACTGCGGTAGATGGGTTGAAAATATGCTGCGTAGCTTTCCGAACCCAGCCGAGCCATGCCTCAAGTGGCAATGGGCAGGGCACATAGCGAGGAAAGGTCCTCGAGTGAAGGCCACGTACAGGAAGTCGCAGCCGTGGCAGGCCCCCCACAAGTTGGAACGACGATCTGGTGAAGATCGCGGAATCCATTGAATGCGGGCGGCGCAGGACCGATTTGTGTGGAGAACATTGGGGGAGGTCTATGTCCAGCAGTGGACGTCTATTGCCTGAAATGATGATGTGTATTTATGTCATCCATGTTTGAATTGCGTTTATATTTGTGTTCTGTGGCCGATAAAGAAATCTTTATTTTTAACCTTTATTTCCTATTTGTTTTCAAAGCTCTCGCTTCAGAGCGCGGGATACGCTTGGACCAATGATTCAGGATGCGGGAAGTCTGGCAATTACAATGAAGCGACTGCCGTCTTGCCTTCGCAACCCTTAGACAGGGGAACCAGATCAACTGGATAACTGTTACACGTTCAGAACATTATCTTAAAATATTTTAGGTACCCACAATTTTTGACAAAGTATCCGAGAGGTGCAGGTTTCCTCACGATTTTTTCCCTCACCGAGCTAATGATATACGCACATAGAATAAATTGTTTAAAGCCTTCATTCCTCCTTCATACAATCCGGAGTCTATTAGGTGGGGCGTGAAACGGCATCTCAGCAGGCCATTAGGGTGAGGATGGCAGACACAATGGGTACTTTGTTAGTTCTCTTGTGCCTGTTTCACGGCCGCTTACCATGAGGCGGAGTGAGGTTATCCTGATTATCCTCTCTATAAAAAAAAACTCAAAAGTAAGGTACATGGTAGAATTCACGTAAATTACAATTCTAATCTTACGCACATAGATTCGAAAATTAAGGGGTGCATGTTCGGATTCAAACCACGATCACGCTTCCTTAACCACTGAGCTACCATCGCCGAAACAGGTTTTTTTTAATAATAATAATTCTCACAACATCTCATAAGTTGACCTGATCCCGTACTAAGTAGCTTAAGCACTTGTGTTACAGATATCAGACAACAGAGGAATACAAATATATACTTAAATACATATATTACACCCAGACACCGAACAAACACAAGTGTTCATCGCACGAATGTTTGTCCAGGGTGGGGATCGAACCCACGACCTTTGGCGTAAGAGGCAGGGTCACTACCAATTGCGCCATCCGATCAGTCATCAGGGCACCTGCAACTCTTTACAATACAAAAACTTTACATTTTTCCTTTTTCCCTTTGGTGAGGTAACTTTGTCATCATTGGTAACTTAGTAACTAATAAGCACAATGGCCAGAAAAATTCAGTGCCATATTTCAAAACGCTAGTAAAAGAGCATACGAGGCATTAAGTTAAAAGTCCTTATTCTTTCCAACTCCTTTGGCGATGTAACAATTACTCGGGTGATAAAAGTTCCGACGATATGTTACGTGACTGTGATACAAACCTGTTACGTGTGACGAATCACCAAAAGAAGTTGTGACAGTGGAGTGGAGGTGAAATGAGTTGGTATAATTAATTATGATGACTTTCTGGGTGCTTAGGGGAAATAAACGCACTTCGGGAAGATGTTAGCATTCAGGGGCCTAAGCGCGAATAGGACGTTATGACCAAATCGGAGTTCCCCTCCCTTTCACACGCGGTGTGTGTGTCTTGTCCTTCGTTTTAGTGTTGTCGGATAATCAAAAATCGATTAATCAATTATTTTCACCCTTAGTAATCTAATAATCGCTTCGGGATAAATGGGCCGGCTCGACTGCAGCATGCGCTGTGTTTCGCTGCGTGAGTGAGGGTACGGCAGGCCCAATCCAGGGGAAGTGGGGTTTAAAGGTAAGCAGCGCACTTGTGACACCACTGGTGTGGCAGGTGTCCATAGGCGGCGGTAATCGCTTACCATCAGGTGATCCGTCGGATTGTCTGCCACCAATAAATAAAATAAATAAATATTTCACAACATCACATACATTGATCTGACTCCGATATAGCCTATATCATAAAATAAACGATTGGTCGATATAATGTCCTCCAAACCGATATTTCGGTCATGGCGGCCTAAAACCTTTGAATTGCATCAGCCCACACGGAGTGTTTGATTTCTACCGCCAGAATCCAGCTAAGATTTAAAAACTTTTATGACACGAGGGTAGATCCTCCTTTCATAAACGTTCCTTCAAGAGCAACCGGCAACACGTCAGCCACGCCTATGCAAATGTTTCTGGGCAGTAGTGATCACTTATAATCAGGTGATGTCAACATTTTTAGACTGATGGAATGAGAAAAAGCACACTTACGTAACGCGATCAAATTTAACACCAAAGTAGACCTGGCTAAAACGTATCTTTCAAAAGATTGGAACATTGCATCTGGATCAGTGCAGAGATGCGGTACAGTTAAACGCTTCTTTTTTGCAAATCGACTAAGATAAAGATAAAAAAGATAAAAAATTCTTTATTCAATTTAGGTCCACACAGAACACTTATGAATGTCAAAATAGGTACATAATATCTACTACTGGTTCGGAATGTCGATTTCTACTGAGAAGACACCAGCAAGAAACTCAGTTGTTACTCTCAGATGGATGCGTGATTCATTCCGCTCATTAGGCTCACTCGGATCATTCAACTCATTCGGACCATTGGATTATTCAGCTCATTCGGATCATTCGGCTCACTCGGATAATTTAGTTCATTCGGATCATGCGGCTTATCGCATTATTTCGCTCATTGGATCATTCCGCTCATTCGGCTCACACGGACTCGAGATCCATTTGAGTCGAATGATACATTTGGAGCGAACATTAGAGATTCGGAACAGTGTATCACTTAGCTGAGTCGGATCACTGAGTCGTTTCAGTAAAGAGTTACACACGGGGTGTAGACGTAGTTTTCTAGAGTCCCAAACAAAATTCTAAATTTGAATACCACGGATTTATACACTTAAATCATATATAACAGTGCTTCAATAACTTGTTTGAAAGTTAAACGATAGTCCGACTAACCCCATATAGTATGAAACTTTCTGAGATACGAGTAGGATTGGGATAAAAAGAATCATGTAGATTCAAAATAAATTGCAAGAATCTTTTTGGCAAATAAGCTACTCGAAAAGTCAGTCTCATCACCACAGTGTTCATAAAACCAGTATGTTGAAATAAACCCGAGTGTCAAGTATATTGCCACAGAGGACATAAAATCATCTTATTAATAACATTAGTAGGCTTGAGCAATTTCTTTGCTGGGGGTGACAAACTGGCAAGGGCATCTTGTTAAAAAGTCATTACTGCCGCCCATGAACATCTGCGAGGTTAGAGTATCACACATACTGACCCCATAGAAAGGGTGAATGAAAGAATACACATGCACTCAAAATAATGTATAATAACTTAAAACTAAGTATTACAGGATATGAACAACGAAATCGGCTTTATAAGCGATATCTTCCAGGCGACCTTTGGGTGCCTTTCGACCGAGGATGAGCTATGCGTTTACGAGTATGTTGTGAAGACGTAAAATACAAGGTGTAAAACCCCCACCCCCACGCAACACAAGTTTAATAACAGAGTGCTACTTTAGAGTTATTTTATGTATTTAGGTATATTTTTTTTGTAATTTAGGTTTAAGAGAATTTTATTGTTTTTGTTATTTATGTTCTAAGCCTTCGCATCCGTTCCCTCGCACTCGACCTTAGAGGGATTGGAGGTGTCAGCATTAGCTGAGCCACTGCCTTTTGCTTTCCTCAGATTATTGTTAATATTTTAAAAACGAAGTATGTAAGGTAGATAAGTTCTAGTGTTACGAAAATACCTATTTAACTGTTTTGTTTTATGAGAAAGTAATAAACGTATTTTATTTTTTTTATTTTTTAAAAACTTATTAACACGATTGGCGATCAGCCGCATCGAACAACGAAGGGTAATGATTGTGTCTTTTTTTTTAAGACAACAAACAATTACACACATGTAACACTGCTACTGATGTATACTAGGTAAGAATACTTAGTGTGCAATCAGCACCGCTTTCTACAGATAAGGTACATACATAAGAAAAGGGCAATAGAGAATAAGCAATAATAAGAATTGTTGGATATCCAATGCATCCATAGGTATGTAGCATAGCACATCTTTGGTGGAAAAATACCTTTAGACCACCTTTTCAACACCTAAATACTAGCGGCCATGTCTTTTTTAAATTTCCATGCTTTTGTTACATTTTTTTTGCAGTCAGCGCTTTTAAATAAACATAATCCGCACGCGGGTCAAAATCCGCATCACAGGAAAACCGCTCTAGGTTTCATTTTATGATGTAAATTAGCGGCGTTTTTTTATGTGTTAGGTGGCAGACGAGCAGATGGATCGCCTGATGGTAAGCACCCGCGACACTAGTGGAGTCACAATTGCGCTGCCAATTTTAAACCCCCCTTTCCCCCGGATTGGACTGGATTGGATTGGCGTTTTGTAAAATCGTCGCATTATTATTATTATTTATTAATTTATAATTAAACTTACAAATATATTTATATATAATATGTTTATGTTTATGCTACTGTTTATTTTAATACTGTTGTCTATTACATATTGTCATCGAGAGTTCAATGGTTTGTATTTTTGGATATGTGGATCAGTTCCAATCCTGTCGAGTTATGAATAAACTTTGCCATTGTTGAATCAAAGATGTATGCAACTTAGTGTTCCCATACACTATGCAAAGCACATACAAATATGCAATATATAAATATGCAAATACTAATAAGTGCTTTGTTAATATAACAACATCTTGGTAAATTTAAAGCCATCTGATACAAAATCAGCCTACATAATGATATCGCGGTTTAAGAAAAAAATTTACGAAAAAAAACCGCCTTCAAAAACTTAAAAGTGTAAAGTTGTCGTAGATTTTTTTTTCATGCTTTTAAGTGTCTCAGGTTTCGGGGTGAGGGGGAGGGGCAAACTGAGTGAGTAAACCCTTTGTAGTAAATAAAATAAAGTACTTGATTATATAAAATTCATTGACACCCAAACATTATTTCTCACTTACGACATTAATCAACGTCAACAGTACATTTCTTCACACCATAACATTATTTTCCACTTATTCAAATTGCCTTTACCAACAAAGCATTTCCATAGAAAGTCCCAAGAACCCTTAAGGTGGGTATTAACTATAGTACTAGTAAAACGGAGCTGTGGTAGCTCAATGGATTGCGAACGTACACCTTCACGTAGGTTCGAGGACCAAACCTTTGTATTTATTAGTCTATATGCATTGCAGTTGAGTTTGCGATAGACTTACATCGGCTCAACGTTACCAGGCTTCTATATTCTGAATTATGCTCCAAGCACACCGTATAGAAATGAGCAAATACCCCGTGTAGTTATTTAAGCGCTAAGAGATAGATGGATAATAAATGAATGAATGATAACTTTATTTGGCACTATACAAAACAAGGAAAATTAATAAGAAACATAACCTAGACTTATATAATAACGAAAAGTAGGACAACATTATCCCTGTATGTGCCAAACAGGCGGCCGCTCAGCAATAGTCGGTGCTGATCCAAGATACCAACCTCGACGCTGGTTTTCAGCGACTACCATAACATTATTGCGCATCTGTTGCATATCCATGCATAAATGAGACTGAGACAGAAAAAAAAGAAATAGATAGGTAATTGAACAGATGCGCAATATGGGGGTAGGCAGGATTAAACTAGAGCTTGCGCTTGCGCATATTCTCAAAAATAATTTTAACGACTCGTTTAGAACAGTGGTGTGAACACCGCCTTTGGTCCAAGGGTTGCGGGTTCGATCCCCGCACAGTACAAACATTTGTTTCATGAACATGCCTGTTTGAATTGGTCTGGGTGTTTTCTATATATTATAGATATATATTTACAAATGAAAAGTATTATAAATGTTCATATTTGAAATCCCACTGTTGATTCTGAAATCCGTAACACAGGTGCTTTTGGTGCTTTTACGAGCTTTGAAAACGACGAATGCTACGCTGCGACACGATTTATTCAGCACCTCAAGGTTCTCAGTTCCTTCCGCGCCCCCTAACTAGCCTCCCCTCGTCATTAAGAGTGGGCACGCAAAGGGAAATTATCCTCACTTAACCCTCCGAAGGCGCTAACTGGCACCTCAGGGAAGGGCCCTCCAAGATTACTTTATTATACGGATTGGTACAATTTTTCTTGAAAGCGTTTCGCTGTGAGGAATTCGCAATTTTGTACCTTTGAACGGATGGGTTAGACTTTGATGTTTTTTTATGAAAATGTTGTTTTCTGTAGCTGCTTGTATGTATAGTTTCTCAAATAAACTATTTTAAAATGAGAGCAAGTTTTTCGTTTAAGATCTTAGGAGAGTGTTTTCAGAGTCAGAGACTGTCAATGTCAGAAACAAAAGGATATAACAAATATTCGTTTTTTTTTCTATTAGTTTATTATTATTCTATAATAGTTTTACTTTATTAGTATTTCTATTAGTCGAGTAGAGTACATAATTATTATCACTTCCTTGTTAGCATATTTTAAAGCGACGGCTGTCTTCTGGTCGGCTTGAGGTCCTGGGCTCAATCCCTGGGTATATTTTCAGTGTCAACCCGAAAGTCTAAAAGTCAGCGGTCTTGTTCCTCCGTATCTCGAAAAACACGTTAAGCCGTTGGTCCCGCGTCCTTCGGTGGTGAAACACTGGTATCTTATTGAATTATGAAGGGTAGTGGATTTTTATTTTTTTTTACTTAAATTAACTAATTAAACAAATACATACAAAACGAATCTCTCAAAATGTGACACAGCTTGTCGGCAGAGGTCTCGTAGATGTTTCTTTAATAACAACTATAATATTGGGCGATGACTGTCATAGCCAAAAATTGGTCAGGAAGACATTAATACTATATATAACTTTGACAAGCCACTGTATACACTTGGATTAATTTAAAATGAGGATATTTTTTCCTTAAGCGTTATTATTTTGCAACCATCTCTCTACGCAATAGATTCTCCCACTTTATTAACTTTACAAAACTACCAAACTAAAATGCCAATTTCCCAACCAAATGACCCAGTAATATTGCTCCAAACTTACTCGATCAAATACCAAAATGGCCGTCCAATGTGCCGTCGCATTCGGAGTCGCAATCGCCGTCAAATTGGCGTGAACTGTAACGAATCTTTAATTCGTCCTTTCAATTTCCCTGCGACAATTGTTTTTCCGAGCGAACGCATCGAAATAACAATTCGTCGAGGGCCTGGTTACCCCTGTGAGGGGCGAGTTTTAGTGAGGGGAAGAAAGTTTGTGTTGAAATTCCTTGACTGAATGATGCAGAAATTTAGTTTTCTTATTCTCTCCACAGTGGTATAATACGAGTATATTCTATGTTCAGAGCGATGGTAGCTAAGTAGATTAGGTCACGCCTTCCATACGGAGGTCGTGGTTCCGATCCGAGCATGCGCCTCAAATTTTTCAAATGTATAAGGACTTTTTTTTAAGGGATAGTGGGCAGACGAGCAGGCAGATCACCTGATGGAAAGCGATTACCACCGCCCTTGGACACCTGCAACACCAGATGCGTGAGTAAAAAGAGCGCTGCCATCCTTTTAAAAAGAATTACGCTCTTTTCTTGAAGGTTTGCAGGTCGTATCAACGTTTGTCGTACAGAGGCAGAACGTTTCTTGAGAAACGCATTGTTGAAGACTGCCAACCATCTAGATGATGTTGATGGAACATTTCTACCATTGAGAACATTTCGTGAAGAAACCTGCACGTTTCGAGTAGTTTCTCAAAATTGTCGATATAAGTTAATGAGACTACCACCCATGGATGGAAAATCAAGAGTAACGAGCTCAGATTTGGGCCCAGTTTGGTTCTTCTTGGTAAACATCCAAATTGGTACCAGTCCTATTTTTTAGTCTAGGCCCTATGCTCCTTAGAGAAAAAATATTGTTATCAAGTTTATAGTGATCTGGACGTGACACGTGTCTCGGATGTCAAAGCAGAGAGTGGCGAAGCGCATCTTCTGTTGTAACCTTGAGAAGGGCAAGCGTAAGCATGGCTGACAACTCCTCAAGTTTAAAAATGTACTTAAGCTCTACATGAAAAAATGTGACATTGACTGATTTATTTCTTTTTTGTTTCTCAATCTCAATTTTATGCATGAGACTCTTGCATAGATATGGAACAGATGCGCAATAATGTTATGGTAGTCGCTGAAAACCAGCGTCGGGGTTGGTCTCTTGGATCAGCACCGACTATTGCTGAGCGGCCGCCTGTTTGGCACATACAGGGATAATGTTGTCCTACTTTTCGTTTATGATTTATGTCTAGGTTATGTTTCTAATCAAGTTCCCTTGTTTTGTATTGTGCCAAATAAAGTTTTTCATTCATTCATTCATTTCGCTGAGAGGAACAGGCTACTGAGCGACCCGAGTGGAGGACAGTGGATTAGTGAAAATTAATGTCCGAGACTTCTATGGGGCAAAGACTCCCTGAACTTGACTATAAGAGGGATGAGTTGAAAGCCCGACCACCTGCGGCTATAAATTATAACTATATCGACGGTGTGCTCACATGCCCGCAATGTATGTGAATCTTTTCGAAAAAGATACACTACGTCAGCCACATGCAAGCATCTGGCTAGGAGTTGAAGCGGTCATCGTGGTCGAAATCGGCCGGACTCCATCACAGTGACCTGGAAAATTTTCAAAGACGGTTATAAGAGCACGGTGTGTAATAAACATTGGCATTCTTTAAGTTAGCTGAGCCCTTTTCCCGGAGGGGGTGAAGTACTCAATATCATTTGTAATCCGAAGTCTGTAGTTAAGGGTGTCAATATTACGACACTTAAGATGCTGGCAGTAAACTGGGTGGAGACAATGGCTCTTACAGAACAATAGCTTTCTTATTAAAACGGAGAAATGTGGAAAAGTAGGTACCTAAGGTTATATTTTATCAGGGTTGAATAACACAATCTTAACTTAAAACAAACTTGGCAATTAATACTGTTATAAGTAGTATCTACTCAGGAGCAATGGTAGCTCAGTGGGATAAGAACGCTTTAAATATTCTACACCGTGAGAGGGCCACACTTCGGCATGAATGGGCCGACTGGACCCAAATGATAGCACGGCATCTCAGAAAACCGTGAAGCAGAATAGCTGTGTTTCGCTGCGTGAGAGAGGGTTCCTGGAGGCCTAATCTGAGAGAAAGGGGTTTAGCGGTTGACAGCGCACTTGTGACTCCACTGGTATTACGGGTGTCCATGGGCGGCACGCCCTGTGGCTAGGGGCGTTTAAGAATACTGCCAAGGTTTTCCCGGCCTGTCGGAAAAGGCGACTAAACGAGCTTTCGGAGTTCGTGAGCGTATCCACTACTGGGGAGTGGCTTGCTCAGTATACGACTCCGCGGGGGACGACATTACTGGGTGTGCCTGGTAGGTCGTACAGCGTTGAAGGGCTGTATTGCGCCAGATAGGGGTGAAGCGGCGAGCGCGATTAGCGATACGGTCTAGTCCCGGCTGTGGGGTTTCCGACCGCGATTGCGCGGAAATGGATACCCCAGGGGTTTAAGTTATGGATTGAGTCCCACATACCACCTTGTTCCCTACATGTATCAATCGCTTGCCATCAGTTGATCCGCCTGCTCGTCTGCCACCTATCACTTAGAAAAACACAAATGTAAATAATTAAGGCAGAAACTTTATTCCCACAATTGCTGTAGTTGTGTCTCCACCGGACACGAGTCGTTACGGGACCTCCTTAGCATGTCCTCGAAGTTGGGCAACTTAGCACGATTGCCCCCGAGGGCCAAAGTTGTAGTGTGGACGCAAAGGCAACTAAACAGCATTTTCGAGATATATTTGCTGTAATTAAAACTTTGTCTGGACGCGGTAGTGACAATACAACTAAAGATGGTTTGTTCTTTTATTGTGACTGATCAAGCGTTCTATTTGACTTTTTTATGTGATAGGTGGCAGACGAGCAAGAGCGATAGTAGCTCAATGGATACGAACATGATTCAGTTGGTCTGGTCAGACGCCCCCCCCCCCCCCCCCCCCATCCTGAATCATTGTCTAAGCGTACCCCGCTTAAGCAGTGAGATAGCTAACGTGTTGCCAGTCTTTTAAAAAAAAGTACGCTCTTCTCTTGAAGGTCCCTAAGTCGTAGGCGTCCGGAAATACTCCAGCAGCCAAACCAGTTGAAATGAAATTAAAACTGCACGGGTTGTAGAATTATATCTTGTGACTATGGGCCGGCTCGACCGGAGTAATAGTGAACGGCCTCACAGAAAACCGCTTGCGTGAAGCAGCACTGTGCTGTGTTTCGCTGCGTTAGTGCGGAAGCGTGACTCCACTGGCGATCGCTTACCATCACGTGATCCGTCTATTCGTATGCTACCTAACACAAAAAAAACACATTTTGACTAGTAAATTTGTGTCGGAAAATCACGTTTGTAAGGTAAGTAACTTATCCTTACTTTAAAAAAAATATTATATGATCATATTATTATATGATCCCTTTCTTTAAAAAAAATCTGAACAATAGTCGTAAATAAACATTTTGCTTGCGTTTTTAATTTTAACTGTTACATTGGATGGCTGTAATGACATTAAAGTCATAACTTTCCGCATACATCAAGTGCCATTTAATTGCTCGAACCAACAATACACAAAACATCGCTACGAAAATAAATAAAAGATGCAAATAATAAAAACACAAAAGGTCATTGTAATAAAATCACCGTGGCTAGCGGAAGTCGGGCGATTTATTACACTCACCAATACTCACACACACTCGTGTTGAATGCGGGGTTGCCAGATACCAAATGAGTAATGAAAACCGCTGGAGAAAACGAGCTCTGGAGTGGAGACTGCGACTTAGTAAACTAACCGCCGCACTCAGAGACGTCATTTCATCATCAACTTTAGTATCGGTAGTCTTTATGCGTATGTAAATAAGTGTCAATATTTTTTTCTTAAGTAGCCAACTAAGTAAATCAACGACTCTGAGTGTGGCAGTTAGTGTGAAGATACAGGGTCATTTCACTTAGTACTTTTTCCTTAGTATGGGAAAAATACGAGTAGTTCAGCGGTTTTCGTTAGATGGGACTTTTAAAAAAGCAGATGTACCTTTAAAAAGCAATCACGCAGATGGTTCGGCGTTGTTTCGGTAGATGTCACTATGTATTTTTACATCGTGCTAGTAAAGCGTGTTTCCGAAACAATGACCTCAAGCCGCCTGCCCACATTAGCAATTTAAAAAAAAGTACTAGAAACCAACTGGAGGTTCAGAAGGTATTGGGTATTTGTTATAAAGCGAACAAAATTATTTCTGATATTTTATTTCATTATCTTCCTGACTGATTCTAGAAGGTGGCCGTTCCACATAGCCGTTGTGTATTGATCGGTTTCCTCTAGATGGCGCTAGCACTGGCTAGCCGACTAATGTCTTTATCTCAGTATATGTAATAGTCTTGTGCACTAGATCAGAGATTCGCAGATTTTATAAATAGCTAACAAATCCATTCTTTCACCGTAGTTTTCACTTTTGAGGGGTTCTTATATTACCAACAAGAAAAAAAAATATGACACAAGCCTATTGTTGACCTGCGCACGATGTCTGGCAGGAGCGAACATTTAGAGAGATCCATGTCCAGCAGTGGACAGCGACAGGCTTATGATGACGATGAAATGTGATAAATACATAAAAATATCCTCCTACCGATGCGGCTATAGCAGCCAAACTCAATGATCAGCCACGTACGCAGGACAGGAACATTATATCGCACAAATATGTGCATAACCACTAGTGCACTCTTTATTGCCATACTTGCAAGCGCGAGACCAACCTCTTAATGAACTTTTTGAGGTACAAGACCACCATTTTTTTTGTTTTTATACTAGAGGCGACAAACAAGCAAGCTAGTCACCTGATGGAAATCAATCAACGCCGCCCATAATCATCCGTAAAATCGCGAAATCAAGGAGATCGCTGATGTGCTGCCGGCCTTTTTAAAAAAGTGTACGCTCTTCTCTGGAAAATCTCCAAGTCGTAGCCGTCGGAAAATATTTCCGCAGCCAAACCGTTCCACAGAACTCATGTACGTGGTAGAAAGTTCCGTGAGAAACGCACGGTATTAGACCGCCATCCATCCAGATGATAGGGATGGAATGAAAAATTTAGATTCAAGGTTGATACTGAGATTTGTTACCAAAAAAATCAGATTTTACATTTTTGGGAATTGAACCTTAGACGATGCCGACGCTTGTCATGCTACCCTTTAGCCACTGTGCTACCAAGGCAGTAGACTCTTAATCCTTTTCCCTTATCATGACCTTACCACACCAGATTTTCCACAAGTACAATAGAAAAACAGAATCAGGCAATACTTGGCACATCGGATCGCGACCGAAAGCGTATATTTTATTTCCCATGCGGTGCCGGAAAGCGGCCGTCGCGCCCGTTCCGGTGGAGAAGCGGTAACGGACCGATATTTTATCAAACCTATAAATCGTGTAGGTCAAATTAGACAAATAGACTACTTCGATACGGATAATATGTGGAGCTGTGTGGATGAAATAGATTTATAATAATACTAAGAGGCCCGCCCACACTTCGTTTCAGGACATCAGTTCCACTTTGTACCAATAGATGGCGCCAGGTGTCGATTACATCGCGCAAGCGTTTCTTGTTTTTGGATTGCCGCTGTCTGTAGGATTTACTTCTTTTTAAATTGTATAGATCCTACAAACAATTACAGCTACGGCGGCTAATCTCAACGATCTGCCATGCACGCAGGATAGTACTGAAGTGTGTGATAGGTGGCAGACGAGCAGACGGATTACCTAAACCCCCTTTCCCGCGGATTGGCCCTCCGGTATGAGGGCACTCACGCAGCGAAACACGCCGGTTTTTTGTGAGGCCGTCCGGTCGAGCCGGCCCACTTTACCCTCCGATGGGACACCAGTGTGACACGACCGGAGAGGGATCGGTTGCAGGACCAACGGCTTAACGTGCACGGGGGTGCAAGACTGCTAACTTTCAGTATCGTCTTTGACAATTGGTTGAGAAGCAAAAACGTTAATTCTTCTTTGGTAACTGGTTGTAAATCTTACTTACCAATGTAGCCGGAGGAGAATTCCTTACCGAAAACTTAGGTACACATTTTTTGCCTGACCCGGGGATTGAACACGGGATCCCTTGCGCAACCGTCTCTTTAAAGTCTGCTACCTATCACATAAAAAACCTCATCATTCATCATTTCAGCCAATAGACGTCCACTGCTGGACATAGGCCTCCCCCAATGTTCTCCACACAGATCGGTCCTGTGCCGCCCACATCCAATGGATTCCCGCGATCTTCACTAGATAGTCGGTCCAACTTGTGGGGGGCCTGCCACGGCTGCGACATTCTGTACGTGGCCTTCACTCGAGGACCTTTCCGCCCCAACGGCCGTCGGTTCTTCTCGCTATGTGCCCTGCCCATTGCCACTTGAGGCATGCAATCCTTTGGGCTATGTCTGTGACCTTAAAATCTATAGTTAATAACAATTAACTAAAGTGGGAATTAAGTTATCCTTGATAAAACGGAGAAAATTTCTATGTTGGTGTATTTATTTCTAATCCAGTCTCATGTTATTACGACATTGTCAAGGTCTTGGTTACTATTCCCATTATTGATAAAATATGTGTGTTTGTTTAGTGCTGATGAATAAGTGGTGTGTGCCCAGGTAGCAATAATAATTAACTTCCTATATGCACAAATTAGATTTATTAATTAAAGGACGACCTAGCTCTTGATGCGTACATTAGAAGATGATATAAAAAAAAAGGTTTTTATTTATTTTAATCTTAGACAGATGGCGCTCAATCGATTACAAATGAGAGTGCTAAGATTTTGTTACTTAATTATGGCGGCGTGATACAGATGGCGCTGTTAACAAGTATTTCGCTGTTTAACAAGTGCTATCAAAAATAATTCTGTTTGTTTCAGGTACCTTTAAATTCGTCATCATCTGATCCGTCCGCAAGATATCAGGGTCTACATAGTGAGTTTTCATACCTGGAAGGGTGTACCCGGTAGTAGGTAAGTACCAAATATTTAGTCATATACCAACTTTAAGTTTTTGTACTGATTATAGCCGCCCTGTTGGTCTAGTGGTTTAAGTACCGGGCCATGATCTCGGGGTCCTGGGTTCGATTCCCGGGTCGACCGAAAAGTATGTTTCGAATTTTTCGTACATAGCTCGGGTTTGTGATCACCAATCCGCATTTGGCAAGCGTGGTGATTAAGCCTAATCCCATCATAGTAGCTATAACTTGATTTATATGATGGAGGCCTTTGCCCTGCAGTGGGACAGTCTACAGGCTGATACTTTACTAATTATAGGACTTGGGAGGTAGTTTACCAATTTCTAAAGACCATTCGCAAATATACGTGGTCCAGTGGTACGTGTACTTTGTACTACACCGGCCTCATTAACTGTTGAGCAATATTGCCATAGACAATACAGATTGCAGTGAGGCACAGTAGGAGATTACAGCTTTATCCTTTTTTATGCTAGAGGCGATAAAAGAACAAGCGAGTCATCTGATTGTAAGTATCTATTGCTACGCGTGAACTAGTGTTGCCAAATAATCGATAATCAAGTAATGGATTAATTTCACCCTTAATTATATGAATATCAATAGTATCGATACTATCGATTAAATCAATTTTCATGTCTGGTCGATATACTCGATTATAATTGATTAATCCATTATAATCGTTTAAAATGACGATATTATCAATTAAATCGATACTGGAACTAAGCCGATATCGATTATATCGATTACAATCGATTAATATATTAACCTGCAATTACATATAATCGTCATTTATATTATGCCTTTTTAACAATGAATAACGATTATATCTATTACAATTGTAGATTAATCGATTATATTATTTATAATTATAGTATCTGCTTAATTTTTAGTATTGGTTTAATCGATGATATCGGCAATTTAAATTAATATAATCAATTATATCGATCAAAAATTAGAATCGATATAATCGATACTTTCTTTATTTAGCCCCATTTGCTTTATCGATTATTAATCGACATAAAATCGATTATCCGGAAACACTATCATGAACATCTGCTAAATCAGAAAAATACCCGATGCGTTGCCGGCCTTTTAGAAAGGAGTACATTTTTCTCTTGAAGGTCCTTAAGGTGACGGGTAGGGCACACTAGCGACGCCAATCGATATTAAATTTTAGCTACTAAACCGGATCTATTTTAAACAATTACGGGGTTACAACCTCTCGACAAATACTTATACTATTTATTCAAATGTTGGACCCAACGCGTACGCGAAAAATTGATTCACGCCAAAAGCGGCCACTTTGGCGTGAATCAAGTTATCGCGTACAAAAACGGGCCCAACATTTGTGCATGGGTATTTAATAAATAGTATAAGTGTTTGCCGAGAGGTTGTAATCCCGAAATTGTTTAAATTGATCCGGTTTAGTAGCTAAAAATTTAAATCGAATGGCGTCGCTAGTGTGCCCTACCCGTCGCCTTAAGCCGTAGCCGTCGGTAAATGCAGCTGCAGCCAAACCGTTCCCAAGAACTGTGGTATGGGACGTGGCAGAAACTTCTGTGGTTTTGCTAATATTCTGTGAAACGAATTAATAAAGAAGTCACCATAGAGGCTTGTTTATTTGGGGATGAATAAGTTGACTCTTTTTATGCTTGAGTCGACAAACTAGTAATTGGGTTACCTGAAGTCAGCCGTTGTCTGAGTTTTAAATATAGATCCTATCTATTCGGTATTATTACATAGTGTCGCAAGTGAGGCTGTACAGACTTTCCTCACTGGCCTCAAACCCATAGTTTCAGCGGATGTTAATTGGCTAACCGTCGCCGCCTAATAGTTTAGTATCGCGCCCATATTTAAGTCTTATCGTAATTGTAAAAGCACGTGAATACGACTTGATAATTTGCTAATTTACTACCTTAAAGATATAGAAGCGGATTTCTGCCTGGAACTTAACGCGGCAATTCAGGTTATTATACATATAGCCTAGTGGATTAGCTAAATGCGTTGTCTTTAAACCTAAAGGTCGTAGGTTCCTATCCCACGAAGAGTAGCTACAGTAAGTAGGTAGCCTCACTGCCGGCAATATTGCCCTAAATACTTCCGCGGCAACATGATAGAACTATAATATCTCAGTGGATGAGAACACGCCTTCCATACGAGGGGTGCTAGTTCGAATCCGAGCAAGGACAGTATTTATTTATTTATTTAATTACATGGTTACCAACATACGTTACAGCAAGTTACAATAGATTCATTTAACAAAGGTTGCTTCTGGCCAACTGCACTTACAATTATAGGTTAACCACAGCATGCGTAAATAAAAAACTGATTAGAAAAAATAAAATGAAAACTAAACAATAAAATATATATCTTATTAAAATTAACAGTAATGATGCAATTAACAAAAGAAAAGATAAATAACGAAATGAAAATAATAATAATAATAATTAAAAAAAAACAACTACTTAGTCCATCTTTAGTACGGACTATGGAATCAAAATATAATTTGGCAAAATACCTATTTATTAAAAATCACATCAGATCACAGAAAATATACAAAAAATACAAGAATATAATTATTCGGATGAGCTTAGACCTTGTTGCTACGCACACCACAGTCAACAGTCATCTAGCAACAGGGTTACCAGATCTATCGCCAACATCTCTCCCCCCTGGTGAGAACCGAAGGTCTTACCAACGAAGCAATGGCGATAGGTCCAGCTTTGCTTAAGTTACGCGTAGGTCGCCGTAGGACCCCTGCAAGGACCACGATATTGACTACGAAATCAAAATATAATTTAGCAAAATACCTATTTATTAAAAATCACATAGAAAATATACAAAAAATACAAGAATATAATTATTCGGATAAGCTTAGACCCCGTTGCTACGCACACGTCAGTCAACAGTCACCTAGCAACAGGGTTACCAAAGATATCGCCAACAAACGTTCAGCATCAAAAGTAGCTTATCACATTAATATCATCCTTCCCACTCTGGCGAAGAGGGAGCGTCGTTGGGGGTTTAGTCAGTAGGCCTTCAGTTTTACTGGAGGAGAGCCCGACATAACCCGTCCGTCCCCCGGCAGACGGGTATAAGGCGTATAAGGCGCCGCCGAAAGGTGGCGACGTCGGCCAATTGAACATCGGGCCGGCGGCATTACCCCAACGCAAAAAAAAAACACATTAATACCATATCGAAGTAACATTTTGTACGTACTTCTTAGAAACTGACTATAATAGGCAGAACGGTTACTTTGACATGGCACTAAAGTGTTAAGCTACTTTTGATGCTGACTGTAACTCTGGATTTTTCAAATATACATTATGTACATGTACCATTAGCTCAGCAGTGAGGGAAAAACATCATAAGGGGAACCTAAACGTCTTGGATAATTTCGCAAAATGGTGGATGGGTACCTACAATATTGATATATTTTAGATAATGATTCTGATCGAGTAAATGTAATCCAGTTGGTTGGTTCCTTCGCAACGTTTAGACAGAGGAACCATATCATCTGTCTAAAAGTTGCGAAGGTCAGACGGCAGTCGCCTCATTGGAATGGTTCAAGCGTATGGGCCGAGCTCCGAAGCGCCAGCTTTGGACGTAACACGCTATCAATCAATCAATCAACTTAATTATTCGTAAACATAGGTTTTTAAAATAGGTTACTATGTCTATGCTAAGATGTGGAGGGGGACTTCCGCAGCATCATCGAAGCGAATGAGTATTTACATTCAGCCCTTAATATCCAGGTTTGCCGGGCAGCGCGAGTAGCCGTAGTACCATAAGACGAGATGTATCACGTTTACACTTTCATGCTCCCCCACTTTCCTGCCCATCATCGTCATCGTCAGCCCATTTAAGTCCCCACTGCTGGGGCACGGGCCTCTCTCAATCACATGAGGGGTAATTGCCATACTCACCACGCTTGGCAGACGGGTTGGCGAGGGTTTTGATATAAATGCAGAGTTTTCCTTCTCTGGCTGCTGATGATCATGCCAGCAGCTTTACCTTAGTCGCCTTTTACGACACCTCGGTAAGAGTGAGGGTGGCCTATTCTACTCTGCCGGGACCACACGAAGTCCTGCCCATTTGGGCTGAAACTAAACGGGGCGTTAGGCTTAAAAAGAAAATACCAGGAGCCCAATTCTCGGGCTCGTGACAATGGACAACATTTCAAAATTGCTAAGCTCTGAAACAAAAAATACCAATTCTTTGTTTACTTTTCCGCTGCTTGAATATATATTTATTTATTTTTTATATTGCTTATTTACTGAGAAAAAAATTAAAAACTAAAAAACGTAAGATGACGTCATCGGACGGCAGAATGTAAAATATTTCTTTGCTTAGCACATTATAGTTTTAAATTTACGTAATGCCAAAGTCATGACATGTAACTGTCAAAAAAAAGACAACTTGTCAACGTTGAATGTATGAATGACGTTGACAATGTTGACACTAGTATTATTCACCTTTGACAGTAGTACCTTTTTTTTATTAAAACAATGATAAGCAAAGGAATATCGCTGTATTCAGCCGTCCGATGACGTCATTTGGCGCTTACGTCTATTTAGAATAAAAAGAATTTCAATAATTATTTTATGCATGAAAATGGACAAATTTTGAAAGAAGAAAAAATATGGGTCTGTTCATTTTATGTCTACTTTCATATAAAAAACAATATGGACATGTTAAAAATTTGAAATGTTGTCCATTGTCATCATACGACATATATCACTAAAACATAATTTTTTTGTATGGATTTGATGTGACATCCGCCATGTTTTCAAAATAGCACGAGAATTGGGCTCCAGACCAGCAAATAATTGAAAACCTTCCAAAAATATGAAGTCTTTCTTGATTTTCTCAATTTTCACAAGTTTTCCGAAATTGGAATTTACGCTACTCTAAAGACACATATACCAAGAATTTAGAACGAGTCACATCACGCCTTGCAAATTTAGCCTATTTTTTTACAATTACTACTTTCTGGGCTATATCTCACCGCCGATCTAATGGTAGAAAAATGCACATAGATGTAATAAATCTAGAAGTACATGCTCGGGTTCGAACCACGACCCCCCGTATTAAAGGCGCATTCTTATCCACTGAACTCGTCGCTCTGTAGACAGACAAAGACATCCTACAATAAATGAATTCATACAATATTTTCACACATTAGTACCTGTATTTTTTTAAACTACGTTAGTGGCAAACAAGCGTGCGGCTCGCCTGATGGTAAGCGATTACCGCGGCCTATTAATGGTTTCGTATTAAGTATCTTAAATACTTATGTTACAGATTTCAGACCACACATTTGACACAGACACTGAACAAAGACATCACACGAATGTTTGTCTAGGGTGGAGATCAGACCCACGATCTTTGGCGTAAGCAGGATGACCACTAATTGCGCCGGGCCAGCACTTGAACAAACACGTAAGGTCAGGAAATTAAGATCAAAATCACACAAACGGAACGCAAATAAAAACAGCATCGATCTCTCACCCCAGCAGCCTTACACAACAATACATATAACACACATTCATTAGTACACTCGTTACGGCTAGCGGCACGCGGCAATATTTTGACGTTAGCAAAATATAATGCGGGACCCATTAATCCGTTGGATGGCCACGCGGCGTCGCGAATGCTTACACACCCGTCGAACTGGTGAAATATGGCCCTGGGCCCGAGGACCGGGCACAGTGGAAGCGATGATATCTAGACTTCAACGTTAAAAAAAAGTTTTTAAAATCTGTAAGTCTAAATTCTATTTATAACAAAGGGATTTCAATGGTTTAGCCATTGGTCAACGATGACACCACCGCTGGATCCCGTTAAAAAATATGCTTAGATGTCGTAAAGGATTTTTTTGACACTAGAGGCGGACAAACGCGCAAGAGAGTCACTTGATGGAAAGTAATCAGCGCCGCCGATGAACATCCGCGAAATTAGAGAGATCGTTAATGTGTTGCCGGCCTTTTTAAAAAGAGTACGCTCTTCTATTGAAGGTCACTAAGTCGTAGCCGTCGGGAAATTCTCCTGCATCCGAACCGTTGGAATGGGGATGGAATAACAATCGCTTGCGAGTGGTTCGATGTAAGAATTCAGCTGCAGGGAGTAGATCAAACAATTCCTCGTAAAGGATGTAGGGCGTGCCAATCTGACTACTATGGATGCCCAAGATCGTGCAAAATGGAGGAGTCGTGGCAGGAAAGCGGACTTCGGGCTCCGAAGTGACAGCTTGGGAAACTATTTATTTACCGTGTTAGAAATAATCACAATAATACAAAACGAGAGATAACGCTGAGATGATGATGAGCCAGTGGCAATGATAGCTCAGTGGATAAGAACCTGCGCCTTCTAAACGGGAGGTCATAATGTAGGTTTGAATCCTAGCGAGAATTGAAGCCTATGTAGGTATTATTATAATTTTAGGCTATATTATTGTGAACTTTCGTCGCTTCGCTATTCTTGGAGAACTACCCTAAGCATGGTCGACGCGACCCGAGCGGCATATTAAGGCAGCCTCATATATTGCGATAGAAAGAGGGTTAACGCTTGTTTAGCAGTTTATTCAACAATCGTAATGACTCCTTGTAGGCTATTGGTATGCTAGACCCGAACAAAGGGTTTGTAGCAAATAGTTGGTACATAATGTATCGGGGTATTAGGTAGGGTGTGAAGTTAGGCGTTGATGAAGTACCTAACGAATTTGTTTCAACCAATAGTCATAGGTTACTGTGTTTTATTTTAGAATTAGAAATCCACACATAGACGACAAGATACACCAGGTACATAGAACTATTTACCTCAATGGTGTAACCATGACAACGCACGTCATAGACACTACATTCCTCCACACTAAAATAATACTAAGTAATAAAAGATATAATATGTACAGAAACAGTGAGGACATACAGAACCGAAACGTGGCCGCTTACAATGTGTCGATAAGGCTCAAAGTCACCCAGAGAGCAATGGAGAGGGCTATGCTTGGAGTCTCCCTGCCTGATCGTATCAGAAATGATGAGATCCGCAGGAGAACTAAGGTCACAGACAGCCCAAAAAATTGCATGCCTCAAGTGGCAATGGGCATTGCACATAGCGAGAAAAAGACGGCCGTTGGGGCGGAAAGGTCCTCGAGTGGAGGCCACGTACAGACACGACACAGGAAGTCGCAGCCGTGGCAGACCCCCCACAAGGTGGACCGACGATTTGGTGAAGATCGCGGGAATCCATTGGATGCGAGAGCCTCAGGACCGATCTGTGTGGAGAACATTGGGGGAGGCCCATGTCCAGCAGTGGACGTCTATTGGCTGAAATGATGATGATGATGTACAGAAAGTAAAACAAATAAACCGAATAATATCAATCCCCCACGGCGCGGTAGGCAAGGCGAGTGGGCACTCCTGCGCGGGTGGCGACTTCGGATCCCTAGAGCCACAAGCCTGTGGCTGACGTGCTTCCGCACCCGGCGACATCCTCGAGGCCGACGGCCCCTGCGACCGGTCCCGACCGCGGACAACCTCCGCGACCGTGCTTCCCGCTGGACCATCATTTAGGCGTCGTTTTTGTTTCCGCTTTCTCCCGCGTCGTGTCCCCGAAATGTAGCCTTGGCTTCAGTATTCCACTGCGACTATGTTTGGGGCACACACGTCTCAGATGCCGCTTCTGCCTGCAACTACTGATCTTGCTCTGCAGCCAGCTGATGATGCCAGCACCACCGCTGTCTCCTCGCATGCAACTCGATAGTTTTTTTGTTTCACTGTATTATTATTCCAGTTGCTCTAAAATCGTTTTTGTCCTCGTCGCCATTGTGATATATGGGTAAATAAATAATAAATATTCTGTTAGGCAGCCATCAAAATATAATCAACAAATCCAAGTCAACAAGTGTAACCATGACAACGCACGTAAAAAAACAAGTTTAGGATATCACTGTAATACTTTACACGACCCGTTTGGAACAGTGGTAGTGAACGCTGCCTTTGGTGCAAGGGTTGCGTGTTCAATCCCCGCACAGTACAAACATTAGTGTGCATGATATAAATATCTGTTTGTATTGGTCTGGAAGTTTTAAAATGTATTTTAAAGAAAGTTTAAGTTATTTAAAAGAAAAGTATTATTATATATTTGTTATCCTACAGTTGATATCCGTAACACAGGTGCTTGAGCTACCTCTCTCAGAGTCCGATCAAAGTATGTGATGTTGTGAAATAATTCTTATAAATCGTTCAACAACTAAAGTTAATTAACTGCTCGTATTTTTGAATCGATTGCAATCTCGCGTGTTCATCACGAGCCCGGAACCCACTACTCGTTAATAGTTTAACACCGAGTTTCCACGAAATTAAAGCGGTAATGTGACAGATAAAATGCAGTAATTTAACAAAACTGCGCTGTGGTGTGCGTAATGTGTGCTATCGCGTGTGAAATATTCGCTAGATGGCGTGCCTGAGAACCGAGGTCCAACTTCAACATTATTGGCTGATTTATTCGTTAATGAGGAGTTTTCCAATGACATTAGTCAGTCGGTTTCTCTTAAGTGATAACAGATGGCGCTGCCAGTATCTGTATACAAATTATAGCGATTGGTCACGGCATTTAAAGATTTTCATTAAACCATGAATGAAGGAAAGAGGTTTTATTTAAAAAAAAAAATATTTTAAATAATCAACAACAACAATGAGCTCCTTGTAAAAACTATAACTCGATAGGAATATTTAATGACAAACTGCTCATTTTCAAACGGACAGCAATCAAAAACCGCCATGGCAGACATTTTTTTCCAACTTATTTTAAAGTTTTCTTAAGGTTGGTATAAAGTGTTATTTTCCATGTAACCAACCATAATATGTTTACTTTGTAATATTAGGTAAACGTAAAAACCTTATCACACTGATATTTTGACCTGATTTCTGACTGACCGGATGGCGTAATTGGTAGTGACCCTGCCTTTTACGCCAAAGGTCGTGGGTTCGATCCCACCCTGGACAAACATTCGTGCGATGAACACTTGTGTTTGTTCGATGTCTAGGTGTAATATATGTATTTAAGTATATATTTGTGTTCCTCTGTTATCTGATATCTGTAACACAAGTGCTTAAGCTACTTAGTACGGAATCAGGTCAACCTATGAGATGTTGTGAGAATTATTATTTTCCTATAAATTAGGGAGCACAGGATATATCATTCAACACCTGAAATATATAGAGACTGCTTACACCATCTAGTGAGTAATGCAAAAGTTAATAAATACCTACTGGAAAACTGCTCATTGACAATTTGACATATCACGTCTAATAATACCCCATCACCTTGTAGATGGACCTCAGGCCTATAGTACGCCATCTTCATCATCATCGGATTTTTCGCACGCGATAGACCTCATTGACAATTACATAGTGGAGGGTCCTATGTTTATTCTGTGGTGGAGGCCAGGCTTCTATGCTTCCTCCTCATATTTGCGTATACGTCCCAGTTGCACCCAAAGCTGACACTTCGGAGCCCGGGGTGCTGTTGGACCATGATCCAGGATTCGAGAAGTCTGGTCATTACAATGAAGACTGCTGTTCAGATAGCAGTTAAAGGGTTGCAAAGGTCAGTCTTTGAAGCCCATTAACAGGGGAAAGAGTCCAACTGAATGGTTAAACGTTTTAGAAACTTTCCTATTTATTACGTTTTTGTTTTAAAATTCCCTATGTGGGATTGGTGATCGGTAGATGCATGGCAAAGAACGTGTAAGAGATCGATATTTGAATTATAAAATGACGTGCGAGAGTGAGATAGACGACGTATGGCCGACAACTGTGAAAGGCGAAAGACTTAGTAAAGACGATTATATTACAGAAGTAGAACTATTCCCGAAACCAGTGGTGTCTTATTTACTCTGTCCCACACCTATGTATTTATATAAGTCATCATCATCGTCAGCCCATTTAAGTCCCCACTGCTGGGGCACGGGCCTCCCTCAATCACTGAGGGGTAATTGCCATACTCACCACGTTTGGCAGACGGGTTTTGATATAAATGCAGAGTTTTCCTTCTCTGGGTGCTGATGATCATGCAAGCAGCTTTACCTTAGTCGCCTTTTACGACATCTCGGTAAGAGTGAGGGTGGCCTATTCTACTCTGCTGGGACCACACGGCTATTATATTTATGTGGGATTGTGAGCGAAATAAAAACCTTTTACTTTCTTCAATTTCTTCTTTATTTTAACTTTTGCGTACACACCTTTTCACCGCCTCCACAGAACTCGCCATCTTCCTACGTCACACCGGTGACGTGTTCTATCTCTTTCATACATCATACTTTCTGTTCACCTTACTCACTCACTCATCTACGTCATTCTTTCTGTACCTTTCACACGTTAGTATTTCTATCATGCATCTCATTCTTACCTACGTTCCGTTTCCCACATCCGCCCGTCTTGCAATCAGACTGTCCTCAGTCTTATCAGTCAGTATCATCTGTCACTCCAACAAACTTATTAAAAACTAATTAAAACATCTTTTAGCAAACGGCTTAAAATCTATCTTATATAAACATCTAAAATCTTACTCTTAAAATAACATCTTTATTGACTTTCAAAATTAAACACACTTAAAACCTTATTATCACTTATCATTAGGTATAATAATAAATAGGAGATCAGTCAGGGTTCTCAGGCCATGCTTTCATGTGATCTGCGGAACTGGATGTATTGTTAGGTCCCTCTACCCCGCTATGTACCTTAGCCACCTCATAACGGTCCATACCCTTCACACCTACTACCCGATATGGCCCTAGAAACTTAGGTTTTAATTTAGCGTGAGTACTATACTGCGTCCTTTTTATAGCAACTAGGTCACCTACCTGATATTTCCTACTCTGTTTCCTTCTCTTATTATAATATCTTTGATTCTCTTCTTGAATTTTTAATATTTGGGATCTAGCAGCTTCTCTCAAATCTTCTCTCTGATTTTGATATTGCTCGCTGCTTTCTTCTTGAAGTAATTGTAATATTTGGGAGTCCTCCTTCATTTTAATTTTGGTGCCAACCATCAGCTCAAATGGTGTCGTTGAAATAGTCCTCTGATAGGTACCATTTATGGCTGTTTGAAGTTTGCTAACATGCTTATACCAATTTCCAGGTTCTTCTATGCATAGCTTGGTAAGTACAGATACAATAATCCTATGTATCCTCTCAACTTGACCATTTCCTCGTGGAATCCCTGTTGTGATAGTCACATGCTGAATGTTTTCATTATCACAATATTCTTTAAAGTCATTACTTGTAAAGGCCGTACCTCTATCAGTTATAATTCTAGCAGGGTTACCAAAACACTGCTGATGAGTCTTGAGTTTATCCAATGTTTCTCTGGTGGTGGTACTTTTCACAGGAAAAATCCACACAAATTTGGTGAAAGCATCGACAACAGTCAGGATATAATTATATAACTTCTTTGTTTCAGACAGCGGCCCTATATGATCTATGTGTAGTGTCGACAATGGTATTCCTTCCTTGTCTATAGGGTTTAGGAAACCTTCTTGTTTACCCTCCTTTTTGGTAGCTAAAATGCATGGTATGCAGGTTAGAATAAAGTCCTCAATCTTCTTTACTAGATCTTTTATGAAGTAGTCTTTACTTATGTAATCAATCATCTTCCTTTTTCCAAAGTGGCCAATGCTATGTGCTCTACGGATAATATCATTTTCTATATCTTTTGGTATAACCAGTAACCTCTGCTGAGATTTGTAGAGTACTCCATTTTCTACAAAATAATCTTCATATGGTTTTTCTTGAACTATTTCAATAATAGCTTTCAATCCTTCATCATTTTCTTGTGCTCTTTTTATCTGTTCATGTAGGTCCCTTGTTATTACTCCAATGTAGTTGATTCGACTTAAGGCGTCTACATGTCTCATTCTGGTCCCTGATCTGTGTTCCACAGTATAATTTCATTTCATTTATTTCAGTATACTTGTAGCTTACAGAATTATTCCAACACGCACACAAGTTTAGAATCTACATTAAAAAGAAAAAAAAATACAAATAAATTAAAATTACATACCATTTCGAAGGAAAAATGAATAAACAATAAACATTGATGCATTACGATGAATAAAATAATAATAAACAGCACATTACCAAATCAATAAAATTGTCAAACGATATTCGAAAAGTCAAGTCAATAAAATAATTAAAAAATACAAAAATAATGTCAAAGGAATTAAAGTAATATAGTAATTTATGTAGTCAATCAGATTGTTATCGTTTTGTCAATAATTTGATTAAATAAAGTAATTAAATACATCAAGCCATCAGCAAATAAGTCCATGTCGTCGTGCTGAGTGAGTATGTCCCCTATTAGGCGCAATGCGCGATTCGTTGGCGCATATGCCGCCCGTTCAGTTCGCGTCACTGGCCTCAGCAAGAGACGCGGTCTCCGACGAGCCGCCACTGTCACTCCCCCACTCTGTGTCAGTCTTCTGGGCACCAACAGCTTTACCCTTTCAAGAACCGATTGACAGTCTAGCCTTTGGTGAATTACGGATAGATAGTGTCTTATGGTTGCCATTACCCTTCTGACCTTCAGGGTTTCCAAGTCAACCATACCCAGGACAAATGCAGATGGATATAGGTAAGGGTAATACCCATATCGTTTTTTAAAAAGCCAACGCGCAAATTTACGTTGGATCCTTTCTATGAGATCCATGTATTTTTTTTGGTAAGGCTCCCATACCACTGCTGCGTATTCTAATTTACTGCGTACATATGCATTGTACAAAGTTACAGCTACCCTAACATCGTCAAAGTCTGTAGCGGTCCTCATAACGAATCCTAGAGTCTTATTAGCTGATATACAAATTGTTTTTATATGATTATGGAAATTAAGTTTAGTGTCCAACATTAATCCCAGATCACGTATGTCATATACTCTAACCAAAGGCGCGTCATATAGCATGTAGTCAACAATAATGGGATTACGTTTTGCTGAAAATGTTATAATTTTACATTTAGTCTCATTGAACGGTAGAAGGTTAACTCTGCTCCATTCCGAAACTGCATTTATATCCTGTTGGAGGGACAGAGTATCCGAGTTGGTACCTATTCCCAGGCTTAATTTAAGTCATCTGCAAAGAGAAGACTTTTGGAAAATTTAATATTATCAGATAAGTCATTTATAAAAAGTAAAAATAGTGTTGGCCCGAGCGTACTCCCCTGACTTACCCCAGACCTAGTGAAATAATCACTGGATTCAAAACTTCCCAGCCTAACGAATTGACGTCGATTAGCTAGATAACTAGCAAAAAATTTAAGTAAATGTGGAGTGAAGCCCACATTTGCTAATTTCGATAATAAAATATCATTATTCACCAAGTCAAAAGCCTTCCGAAAATCGAAATAAGCAGCGTCCACCTGTCGACCTGCGTCTAATTCAGCACAAATAAAGTCCACATGTTCTGTAAGGTTTGTGCTAGTAGAACGGCTCTTTCGAAATCCGTGTTGGCAATCTATCAACTTATAATCGATTTGTTTGCCAATTCGCAGATTCAACACCGATTCAAATAGCTTAGCTGGGGTCGCAAGCACAGCCACCGGTCTAAAACCTGAAACATCGTTTCCGCCTTGCCCTTTTGGAACTGGTGTTACTCTTGTCACTTTCCACTTCTCCGGATACTGAGCATTGTTAAGAGACAAATTATAAATATATAACAAAGGTGATTGAAGAGCAGCTGCACAATCCCTAATCAAAAAAACAGGAATGCAGTCAGGGCCCGTAGCCGAACGCGGCTTAAGGCGCTTCACAGCCTTTTTATAGTCACTGTCGTCTACATCTCGCACTGTGATAGAAAATGAGTCTACTCGTGTGTGGGTTGTTTTTTCAGCTACTAAATAGTCCAAGAGAGGTTTCTTATCTTGAAACACAGAGCCGAAGTATTCCGCGAAGGCGGTATCAATCATAGTCTTGCAATAATAGTACCCAGCGTGCTACTCTGGTAACCAGGTCTTTCTTTCTCAATGTCATCTCGAATGCTGAGCAATCTGTAACAATCTTAAATGGAATCCCGAGTAGGTACTTACGGAACTTCTTAACTCCCTCAACAAATGCCAGCGCTTCCAACTCATAGCTGGTATACTTCTGTTCACTTGGAGTTGTTTTACAGCTAGAATAATAAACTGGATGCATCCCTCCGTCCTCTGGGCATTTTTGCATCAGTATAGCTGCATATGCGTGCATGGATGCGTCAGTATGTAATTCTGTTGGCAAACCAGGGTTATAAATCTTCAAGATTGGCTTCTCACATAACTTCTGCTTCAGGATTTGAAAGGCTTCTCTTTCATCTTTGTTAAATTGAAAATTCTGATCCTTCTTAAGTAAACTCGTCAATGGTGCAGCAATGGATGCGAAGTTCTCAATGTACTTTCTGAAATAAGAGGTTAATCCTATGAAAGAATGCAGTTGTTTTAAAGTCTTAGGTTCAGGGAAATTAAACACAGCTTTAATCTTATCAGGTGTAGGTGTGACTGTACCATCTTTAATCACATGACCTAGATATTCAACTTTTCTGGTAAGTAACTCACACTTCTTCCAATTTATTTCCAGTCCGTACTCACTTGCCACCCTTAGAACCTCTTGAAGTCGCTCCAGTCCTTCCTGGTAATCTTTAGATAAAATCAGTAAATCGTCGATAAATATCAAAAGGAATCCTTTGGCCACTAAGTCCCTAAAGATAATATTTATGTAGCGTGTGAAATACTTTGGACATATGGACAATCCAAAAGGAGCTTTTAAGAATTCGTACTGCCCTGAAGGAGTTACAAATGACATGTACTTTATTGACTCCTCACTCACATTTAAATGAAAAAATGCATTTTTTAAATCTAATTTACTGAAAACTTTCACTTTAGATAATTTATCAATATGATCTTCGACCACAGGCAAAGGAAACTCATCTTTAACCATTTTACTATTTATTTTACGATAATCAACACAAACTCTAATAGATCCGTCTTTCTTTTTCACCAAAACCAATGGGCTTGCATATTCAGAGAAACTTGGTCGTATAATTTTATTATCCAGCCACTCACCTATTTGTTTATCCACTTCTATGTTCTCAATTATTGATAACCGTCTAGGACGCTGAGCTACTGGAACCTCGTCAGTCAATATGATCTTCATATTGATTGGAGCCTCTTTCGTCTTCACGGGGGTGTATGATCGAACCAATTCATCAACCTGATGCTTAACCTGCGGATCAGATACACAACACATGGTTTCGGAACCTTGATCACAAGAAAACACTTCGTCAATTGGAATTACCGTGACTGATCCCCGATCTATCCTAACTACAGTATTTTGTAAAAATTCGTGTCCTAAAATCACATCATAAGGTATCACGTTGTCTGGCACTATATGGAAGTCGGCTTGGAACGTTTGATTATCGATTTCGATCGATGAAGTAATTTTTCCTAGCGATTTTGCCTTCTTTCCACCCAGTCCGAACAACGTGACACATTCCTTCGTAAAAGACGTCATACCCAGTTGGAAAAATAGTCCACTCTTAATTAAATTTAAATCACTGCCACTATCAACAATGCACTGCACTTCTAAATTATGAATCCTTATAGTTTTTAATTTGTTTACATCCGAATCGGTCTGCACATTACGTTCGCCGCTTGTCATCGTGACATTTGTCAAACAGTTCCCGCCTGGCCACTCACGATTTTCGGTCGAAGCGCACAGAAACTGTTTTACCGATTTGACGCCATCTTGATTGTCGCCGCCGACTCGCGGGCCCTCTGTCGTCGCCCGTCGCAGTTTCCCGCCTCCTTCGACATTGTTGCATTGCGTTGAAATATGGCCATACATGTTGCACTTAAAACACTTCTGACCCCTTCCACGATGAGGACACTCGCTGGATGTATGCTCGAACTCACCGCAGTTATAGCAACGTATGCCGGGCTGACTTTTAGCTGCTTCCTTGTTATTTCTTACAGTGATGTCCTTCTTCGATTTATCTTTGAACCGCTCGTACAACTTAAGCTTTTCCTTTAATTCGTTGTAGGTGGTGACTCCGTACAACATCATTTTGTTGGCCTCGGTGTCGACTATACCTTCGATTATGTACTCGATGGCCACATAATCAGCCAGCTTTCCCCTCTTGCCCAAAGCCTTCATCTCCAGCATGTAGTCGTATACTCGTTCATTTTGTCCCTTTTTTCGTCGAGCCATCATTTCGTGTACTTCCTTTGTATTAACAGAGTCCGGGAACTCTTTAGATAAGGCCTTCTTCAACTCGTCATAGCTTTTGAATGGAGCCTCCGATCGCAGCCATGTCGCCGCTGTTGAGGTCAACGACCTTCTAGCAATAATCAGCTGTTGTACCGGTGTCAAACCGTATATCGCTGCGTTATCTTCGATCTCCTGCGCCCATCTCGACACAGAGTACGTTTTGTCGTGTCCTGAGAATCTTGGGATCGCCTCCTCCACATAGGTGAGGTTCTGCAAACCTGTATTTGCCATGTTTGGTGTGGCTTCTTCTTTCCGGTCGTCGTGACACTGGTGCTTGTCGTCCTGGTCGTCTTTGCTGTCGTCGTGGTTGTCGTCGTTATGGTCGTCGTCGTCGTCGTCGTCGTCGTCGTGATGTTCGGGGCGGTCCTCCTCGTGTTGGCTGCTGGAGTCGTGCTGGTGGTCGTCGTCGTCATGTTTAAACAGCTCACCCGACACTCGTCGCAGCAGGAAGTCCAACGTCTTTTTCGCCGCCACGCCTGGAGATTCCGTGGTGGTGACTGGCACCACGCGGTCGTCGTCGTCTATGTGCGCCTGCGGCGTGTTTAATACGAAACACGGTTCGTGCAGTCGTCCGTCGTTACCGCCGTGAGATTGCGTCGTCGTTTCACGCGTTTTCGTCTTGAAACCTCACGCCGATTGCCGTCTGCCGACACTTGTCTGCACGCGCCACGTGCTCCCGTCTTCGAAGATATTTCGCTCACGTCTCTTGGATATCGTTACCGATAATCCAGGAGGATCCCGGACGAGCCCCCAAAATGTGGGATTGTGAGCGAAATAAAAACCTTTTACTTTCTTCAATTTATTCTTTATTTTAACTTTTGCGTACACACCTTTTCACCGCCTCCACAGAACTCGCCATCTTCCTACGTCACACCGGTGACGTGTTCTATCTCTTTCATACATCATACTTTCTGTTCACCTTACTCACTCACTCATCTACGTCATTCTTTCTGTACCTTTCACACGTTAGTATTTCTATCATGCATCTCATTCTTACCTACGTTCCGTTTCCCACATATAAGTATTTTTACATTTTTTTTTTCTTCAAACAAACTAGCAAGTAAGTATTAATATAATAACGTTCCAACACGCTAAGAGGAAAATCTTAATCTAACCGTTCAACCAGCAAGTGAACTAACTGGTGCTGTCGGACTGTCGATAGCGCGATATCGGTAACAAAGACAAGATAGGAACGGTAGTTAAAGAAAGCCGATATATCGATATCACTATTCTATTGATTCCTATTTCTCACGAGGATTAGGTTGACAAAACATTGAGGACGAGGTGAAATGAAGTATTAAACTGGACTTGGAAGCATTTGGTATGAGAAGACTTAACGTAGTTGGTTGAGTCTTCTCATAGTCGATCCCAGAGTACCTAAAGACGCAAGACTACATCAGTGCGTCTTACCCTGTCATGACATACGGAGCCTAATCATATGGGGGCAAGGGAAGTTCAAAGGATAGCAGTGTACTGTGACTCCACTGGTGTTACGGGTGGCGTCAATCGTTTACCATTTAGGTCATCCGTCGGCCACTTATTACTTACACAAAAACAAGTTAATGAGTAACTGTCTTTCATCAACATAATCTTAACAAACCTTAAAGTGATTGGGATTTACAAGACTTTACTCGTCAGAAATGTAACTTTATTATAATCTGTGATTACTTTTTGAGATAATACCTTTCTTTTTTTTGTGTGATAGGTTTCAGACGAGCAGACGGATCGCCTGATGGTAAGCTATTTCCCCTATACCCGCGATATCAGTGGAGTCACAAGTGCGCTGCCAACCTTTAAACCCCCCTTTCTACCCTTACTTATGCAGCGAAACACAGCACAGCGCTGCTTCACACCGGTTTTCTGTGAGGCACCTATTTTTCAGAGGCACCAATAAATAAATTGAGACAACATTACATACATTGCCCCAGGACGTTCCAGTATGGGATCAGGGGCACAATTCTCAGGCCACTCGAACAAAGTTCGCATTCGACAAAAGTTCGAAGATCGATTTTTTTTCGAAGGAAACTTAATTTGTCTATTCTCAGAACTTCACAATCGAAATAGTTCGAATGAACGTCGCTCAAACTACGTTCGAACACTTCGAGTGCTAAGGACCGGTAGAAGTCGGAGTTTGTATACGAATTTATTTGTCAAACTTCATCTTAAGGTTATCTGAAAATATGACATTATTTAAAATACGAATCTAACTCACAGAGTACTTTATTTTATTATATAGGAAAATCTCACTATTATTGGGTGTCACAGACAATTATTTTGTTTGTGAAATCAATTATTAGATATACATTTGATAAAAATGGATGCTTTTATAAATATCTTCATGAATGATCTTCAAGAAGAGTGGCAAATGGCAACAGCAGCACCACCACTTCGCTGAGTATGTCCATCGCGGAACCCCTGGGACATGAGTGATGCTGAGTTCTAGAAGCATTTTCGGCTGACGCAAGCACTGGCATCATCAATATCATAGAGCTGACTCTATTCAAATTCAAATTCAAATAATTCTTTATTTGCATAGGCTTGTACACAGCACTTACAAATCGTCATACATTTGAATGACTTAAAACTATTTATAAGTACTTATGTATAATTTACATGTTAATACATATATATGTTGATACATAAAATATACTAAAGAAATAAATAAACATAATGCGATTCTACCACCGGCTCGGAAAGTTGTTTCTGGTCGAGAAGATCCGGCAAGAAACTCGCCAGTTACTCTTTTTAATCGCCAACTTTTTTACAATGGTTTATTATCCTCATACCAAGTCATACAGTCTAATGCAACACAAAATAGAATGAAGCAAATTAAAAGCTAAATATGAGGTAAACCGAAGCGGACCAGTCCCCAAAGGTGGCACCTGTTCACAAGTATGACGTATGTGTCAGCCATCATTTCACTCAACCATATTAGAGGGAATGTAATGACCCGCCACATAACGCCACCACCTCAGAGACATTTGAGTGAGCATGACTACTTAGGTTCCCCTCATAGGTCACAGAGTACTTAATCCAATACTAATAAACTGCAGGACGAGGTGTACAATAGTAGGTGGTTAGCATCTTGTCAATTGTTTGATTAATCAATACTAATCAATTTGTATACATTAATAAATGCTGCTAAGCCTAATTTATTAAAAATGATTAATTATATAATAATAATGATTCCAGTAAATATTTATACAATTACTACATGTGTGCAGGCACGGAGGTCATCATGTCCATGAATCCTTATCATTTAAGTAATCTACAATTGTATAGTATCCTTTACTCATTAAACAGGTTTTCACGTGGGATTTAAATTTATGCGTTGGTAACTCAATAACATTTTGTGGCAACTTATTGTACATTTTAATACTTTGACCAACAAATGAACTATGATCTATGATATTGATTGATCATTCATTCACAATTCTCAAACAAATATCGATATAAAAGGCATTTTTTATATTGCACGTTTTCTATCTCTTTTCAACTAACAAAGTGAAGTTCAAAATTTTGCGAAAATAAAATTTTACGTTGACTTTGGCGCATTCCGTTTCACCCGACACAGTACACGAAATATTCAAATACTAAATTTTCTAATAAAATTTAGTAAATTATTGGACACACTTAGAAAAATTAATAGCTTTATCGAAATTTGTGACGCTAACACTTATGATGGATATTAAATTTGGTCGCTGCAGCATTTTCAAAAATGTCCTGCATGCAGTAACCATGGTTGTAATGGAACGTTTAATAATAGTGTCTAGGATAAGTTTGATTTCGTAGTTCGATCACGAACTATTCTATTGGTGCTGAGAATAGAGTTTATGCACACCATTCGAACTTTTACAGTAGAATCGAAACATTCGTATACTATCTACCACACGGAAAAATTTCGAGTGGCCTGAGAATTGTGCCCCAGGAGCAACGGAGGTACCACAAACAAGACAAAATAATCGACAACTCAAGGTAGTTAGCAGCACTAAAGCAAAACCTTAGGATTGCAAGTGGTTAAGTCGCCGTCTATTTAGCTGGCTTTCTTCCACAAGTTTATGGGCAACTGCGCTTCATAAACAACATGAGAGCAGAGAGTTTAAAACGGAACCGTCCCGTAACGTACTAATATACCTATCGCATCCGAACAAAAGAGAAGCACCGCGCATGTGAAAGGGATGGGAATAAAGATTCACACGTGAATTCTGCTTCGTTGTAGGCACTCAGTTGCTCAAGACCTGTGAAATCGAGTGAGGGGAAATTGTTGTGAGGTACATTATTTCTATGGTAATAATAGTACGGAGCAATGAAACTGTACCGGAGAAGATTGCGCCTTTTAAACAAGAGGTCGTAGGTTCACGTCCAAGCACACACTAAACTTCTGGATTTCACTAATACAATTACATTCACTGCTCGTGAGGGACAGTCATGAGCTTTAATTCTGGACCCACCCAAGGTTGAATGTCGTGTAGCAATCTTTCGCTATTAAGAGCTAATATTTTAACGTGTAAAAGTCATAATATTTACCATCGACAGCTTTACTCTTCTAGGGGCAACCGTGCACAAAGGTCAACTAAAGCGAGAGTATACAGATGTTTTCCGAGTAATTGTTAAATGGCGAACTGTGTTCCTTGTCTCATCTATATGTCGTGATATTTCGTGAATGCCTACTTCTTGTCCGTGCAAATCAATAATTGAAACTCTTATTTGGTTCAATTTATTAATTGCTAAATTACTATTTGTGAAAATTTTACAATAAACTATTTTAGACACTGACACGAGTGACACAACATAAATGTTCGTAATTAGAAAACCGTAATGATAGCTTTTTTCAAAGAGGTTATTGTTTCAAGGGTCGATTAGATAAGACCTTTTTTATCTCAACTTGACATTCAAAATTATTGCACTAAAGTTTTAACCTTATTCGATTATGAATGTTCTAAGGACATACATTTAACGAAAATAGGTCCCAAATTAAAGCTCATTACTGTACCTATAATAAAAATAATAAAAATAATATTCTCCAACCAATTTCGGCTAAGGCCCATCTTAACGATTAGCCTTTTACACAGGATATATTATAGAGCTCAAGTGTGTGCGCAAACACAAGTGCACATTTATTTCCCTTGGCCTCATATTCCGATATGACACCAGTGTGACACGACCGGAGAGGGATGGAGCGCAGGACCAATGGCTTAACGTGCTTTCCGAGGCAAGGGGGTACAAGACCGCCAACTTCCAGACTCCAGGCTGACACTGAGAATTTCTTAACAAAAAAACTCAGGTGCAAATTTGGGCCCGACCCGGGGCTCGAAACCGGGACCCCAAGCGCAGCCGTCGCTTTCAATTGCGAAGCACCACCGACTGCACCAACGAGGCAGTCCACCTCGAGGTACCTATTAATATCGTGAGTAAACTTGCTACCTAAATTAGTATATTGTTCATGTCATTTGGAAGGGTGGTGAGATGGGTAGACTTCAATACCGTGTGCTTCATACAATTTTAACTGCAATGCACAAAATTTTGATGATACTTGATCTTCTTGCTTCGATATTTCCAAATCATCTCGATATTGAAATCTGCAAGAAACGGTTCACGTCTGCCTTAAATTCCAGCATACCTTTTGGTATTGTTAATGTTCATGAGCGGCGATAATTTAGACCTGAGTTGATCACGATCGATTAAATCGTTTTGATTCGATCGCAACCTGTAGTACAGGAATAATCAAATTGCGGATCTGATAAAGATTCGATCATTTGATCCACATACGAAACATGCCAAAATGAACTTTAATTTCATGAAGTTACATTAATTAATCGCTTGTTTGCAAAATGTCATCTGTTTCCTCTATTAAATGAGACGTACCAAAAATGATGTGTCTATCTTTGTCGTTCATGTACAAAACCCGATAGGTTCGTCTTTCTTTGTCCAAATTAAATTGGTATGTTTAGTACATACCGATTCTCTTAACCCAATCACTATACGAGTGGGTCGCGATCGACCCAGGTCTCGATAAACGATCAATTTACCCAGGTCAACGATGATAGCTTCCTATTAGTGACTTGCTTGTTTGCCTCCCATTTCAATAAAAAATACACATTTTTATTCATGCTTTTATAATGTTTAGAAGGAAGTTTCGTATAAAGAAACATCATCCAGGCAATCATTTCAAGCAGGATTTCAACCATATTAATAAGAACGAGTTGTATTTTATTATCACTACAAAACAAACTACCATACCTCCAATAACCAAAGTTTTAGCACTACCCAGAGGTAAAATACAGCAATACTCCCACGACCCTCCAATACAGGGTGTACAATATTACTAATCTCAGGTCCCAATTACGGGAACAACCTCGGACAACTGTCCACATGCGGCACTATTCATTAACCCTGTATCGCGCATCTAAACACAAGAGCGGCCAATTAAAGTTGACCTGTGGAGCGGGCCGCTGCACTCTTAATCATGGACCAGATACACGGTTAATTAATGTGATTCGCTTTTATTATACGGGAAGGAAAATGGGATACAACCCAGGGGTGTACACCGGGTTTTATCGTTGTGGATCATTAAAACGTTAGGAAGTGCAAAGACCAATAATGCAAATCCCTAAAAATGAGGAAAACTTTGATCATGATCATCATCATCATCCTCTTGCCCTTTTCCCAGATTATCTGGAGTCGGCGCAGTTGGTCTTCCTTTTTCATACATCCCTGTCATTCGTCATCGAATCATCCATCCCTTTTTCCGTCATGTCATTCTTCGCATAATTCATCCACCTCTTTTTCAGCTATCCTCTGTTCCTACACCCACTTACATTTATACTCATCACTCTTTTGGTTACATGTTCTTCCCCTCTTTTCATTACATGGCCATACCATACATTGCCTTCAATTTATCAATGATTGGGGTCACTTTCATACTTCCTCTATTATACTCATTCCTTATCTTGTTCATTCTCGTCACGCCACGCATCCATCTTAACATTCTCATCTCTGTCGCATGCAATCGTCTTTTACCCGTCTTCTTAACTGACTTAAGGAAAACTTTGGTATCGAGATCAAATAAAATTTAACATAATAAGGATCGAAAGTCTCAAGTAGCAGACAAGGCAGAAATTACTAGGAAATCAAACGGCCATTGGAGTGGCAAAGGCCTCTTTGTACGAAGAATACAGGGAACCATAGTCAGGACAGACCCCCATAAGATGGACCGACGACCTGGTGAATGTCGCGGATTACAATTTGTCCGTGGCAGAGCCACTTCGACATGAATGGGCCGGCTCGACCGGAGTGATACTACGGCCTCACAGAAAACCGGCGTGAAGCAGCAGTGTGCTGTGTTTCGCTGCACAAGTGAGGGTACCGGAGCAGGCCCAATCTGTTGGAAAGGGGGGTTTAAAGGGTGGTAGCGCACTTGTGACTCCACTGGTGTTGCGGGTGTCTGTGGGCGACGGAAATCGCTTACCATCAGGCGAACCGCCTGCCCATCTCCCACCTATCACCTACAACCTATAAATAAATGGATTGGGAACTATCTGAAAAGTAAATACAAATTGCTTACGGCGTTTCCCCACACGCACTACCAAACTGGTGATAGGATGTACGTATGTACATTGGCCTTCTGAACGGGAGATCCCGTCAGTCTTGTCCCGTCAGCGTAATGACGCTTATGCAACATGTATTAATTCCAAATCACGATCCATCCACTAACGGTTTCTCACAAAGACGCCGACCATTCCTCGTTCATTAGCAGCCGTAGATTGCAAACATTAGTTCGTTATCATTTGGCGGACAATGTGGCTTAATTACGAATGTATGCAGATGCGGCCGGCCAGTGTGTGGCTTGCGAGCTAAATACAATGTTTAATTAGGATTTGTGGTTAATCAGTACAAACGAGTGGAGCTAAAACAACAAGAAATAAAAATAGATTTTTAGAAAGATTTTAAAGCTTTTTTATAAGTACGGTGGCAGACGAGCAGACGGATCACCTGATGATAAGTGATTGGTGCCGCCTATGGACACCCGCTACACCATTGGAGTCACAAGTGCGCTACCAACTTTTGAACCCATCTTTTCCATTCCGGTAAAATCACCGGTTTTCTGTGAGGCCGTGGTGTCACTCCGGTCGAGCCGGCACATTAATGCCGAAGCGTGGCTCTCCCACGGTTCGTAGCATATGTTTTTTTAGGTGGCGGACAAGCCAACGGATCACTTGATGTTAAGTGATTGCCGACGCTCAGCCATTGACACTCGTAGGTTACAAATGGGTGACGGCCACAGGGGTAAACATTTTGTTACGCTACATCTCCCTATCTTTAAAATCTAACCGGCGAAACACAATGCAGGCGCTATAGGCCGTGGTATCAATCCAGTTGTGCCAGCTGTTATTTAGACGACTTATTTTTAATTTAAGACTTAGCATGCTTTAACTGAATCTCTACATTGAGTTAATGCCTAACGCGAGTATTTTTTTACATTATGGCGGACAAACGAACAGACGGCTCACCTCATGGTAAGTGATTACCGCTGCCCATGAACATCTTATTACTGAGTGACTATATATTAGGAATGACTTTGACTGACTACTTTTATCAATTATTCTTACTTTACATTAACAAATTATACCCATAAAGATATTCTTGAATACCCTCTTTATTGTCCAATTATGAAAAAATAATAGATCGTCGAAATAAACTTGGCGGCAACCCTGACTCTGTGACATACAACCTGCCGTGCGAGCTCCTGAGCTCCGCTAAAATAAAACGGAGTCACGGAATGAAACTAATATTATAAGCATATGAATGCAATCCAGTAGCATTCATGAGAATGCTACTGGATGTAATGAATAGCAAGCTGTAATTCGGGGAACACGAGAAGTGTGACACAAACGCGTTGGTGTTGCTTTGTGCTCAGGAGTTTTAGAAACTGACATTTAATATTATGATATTCATGCAATGATGAATATTTAACGAAGTTGCTGTTGTGAATATTTCGCGTTGCGTAGCAAAAGCGAAGTGGCAGTGGCTTGGACATAAATTCCCAAAAAATACTCATCTAAGGAAAAAGTTCTGAAATTCTGGAGACCGTGGACTTGAGAGACCACAGATGGGAATAAATTGGATCCCATTTGACCAAAATAGATTTGCAGTTCCTTTTTCTGCCACATCATCAAGAAGTAGAACTCATTGCTGGTGCATGCATTTCCTCCTTTATACAATATGGATTCCTTCAAAGGAAACGTGCAGAAACATCTCGCGGGCCAGTATGACAGTCCCAACGGAGGTGATGTCTTGACATCGCTTCCGTTGTAATTGAGGAGAGCTAATATACTGTGTCACTAAAATAAAAGATTTAAATGGAGAATAAATATGAATACCTGTACTTATTTTGTGAGGCCGTGATATCACTCCGGTCTAGCTGGCTCATTTATGCCGAAGCGTGGCTCTCCCACGGTCGATGCAGTAGACCAGAGTGTCCACTAGTTTCATATTTGCCTTGCGAGACATGCTACGATCTTTCCATATTCGCTGCAACTGTGTAGCTGCAAAATTGCGTTTTTGGCCATACCAATGCGTCTCCTGACCTTCTTTTTGCACGAGCCTGTGTTACTGATAGTAGCTCCCAAGTAAATAAAGTCCTTTACTTTTTCCAGGGTAACTTTAAAATAGACCCCTTAAAATCCAATCAAAACCCTCGCTCTTGAAATATTGCCCAAAAGTCTATCCACAATTCATATTCCCGTACAATTCTCAATTAGGTACGATTCGTCGCGTGAATTAATGACCAAGGCGCTACCTAATTTCATCATCAGAAATTCAGAAAGCGAATAACAAAAAGACAGTAATTTGTGAGCGGAATTAAATTTTAACAGCTCTTGGTGTTAGGGCGGCGACAAATTCGCTATAGAGAGTACAATTTGAAGCTACAGAACTAAAAAGTCGGTAATATAGCACAACACATCTTTTTTTTCTTTCCTCAGCTTCTGCCACGGCTGCGACCCCCTGTTCTTGGCCTCCACACGAGGACCTTGACCGCTATGTGCCCTGCCCATTGCCACTTGAGGCATGCAATCCTTTGGGCTATGTCAGTGTTCGACTGAAGAAGAATAAAACCAGCCAAGTGCGAGTCGGGCTCGCTCACTGAGGTTTTCGAACCTATGTATCCTATATTTATAAATAAATATTTCACAACATCACATACATTGATCTGACTCCAAGATAGGTAGCTCAAGCACCTGTGTTACGAATATCAGAATCAACAGTGGGATTACAAATATATACATATAATACTTTTTTTTTGTAAATATATACTTATAATACATAGAAAACACCCAGACCAATACAAACAGACATGTTCATGCACACAAATGTTTGTACTGTGCGGGGATCGAACCCGCAACCCTTGGACCAAAGGCAGCGTTCACTACCACTGTTCCAAACGGGTCGTCATTTATATTAAAAATACGTTTATAAATGGATCATGACTCAATTCTTCAATATTTATTAATTTTCTGTCACTCAGGTTCACTCACGCAGGTTATCTGAAATGTAGTTCTTTTCTATATTTCTCTTTATTATCAAGAAACTAGACAGACATACAAATGGATAACAAAAGTGATCTGTTAAATCTTTTTTCTCCTTTTATGGTTCGGAAACTAAAAAAATCGCACGTATACCCCGGGCCTTCAGCACGCGGATTCCGTCGGGTTGTGTATTTAACGCGGATGTGAATTCCGCCGCATCCGCCCAAAAAAATAAATGAGCTTTCTTCCGCTTAGTTAATTTAAAGGCGAGCCAGTTTGAATATATTAAAATTAATTTTTCTGGTTTGTTGTCGACCGCGATGGGCCGGGTCCTTGAGTGGCACAGAGTTTGTAGTACTGTTCTGCCACAAATAGGGGTATTAAATACACCATTATTTATTCATCTTTCACATCCCAAAAAACCTCATAATAGGTATCATGAATAAAGTTATTTAAGATAATGTCCTCCAAACCAATATTTCGGTCATGGCGGCCAATCTCAGCGATCAGCCATCGACGCAGAACATATTATAGTGCACAAGTGTTCGCGCAGACACAAGTGCACTCTCTATTTCCGTTCACTTATTATTATTTAATCGTATGGCGTTTTACATTTTAGTAGGCGTTTATATTATATAAAACATATTATTATAATTAATTTCGATTATAACTATGTCTACAAGTTTACACAGCCTACACAGCCAATCGACAGCTTCAGGTCATCATCATCATCATCATTTCAGCCAATAGACGTCCACTGCTGGACATAGGCCTCCACCAATGTTCTCCACACAGATCGGTCCTGTGCCGCCCGCATCCAATGGATTCCCGCGATCTTCACCAGATCGTCGATCCACCTTGTGGGGGGCCTGCTACGGCTGCGACTTCCTGTACGTGGCCTCCACTCGAGGACCTTTCCGCCCCAACGGCCGTTTGTTCTCCTCGCTATGTGCCCTGCCCATTGCCACTTGAGGCATGCAATCCTTTGGGCTATGTCTGTAACCTTAGTTCTCCTGCGGATCTCATCATTTCTGATACGATCACGCAGGGAGACTCCGAGCATAGCTCTCTCCATTGCTCTCTGGGTGACTTTGAGCCTCCTTAATCGGCACATTGTAAGCGGCCACGTTTCGGTTCCGTATGTCATCACTGGCAACACACACGCATTGAAGTCTTTCGTCTTGAGACACTGCGGTAGGTGGGCCGAAAATATGCTGCGTAGCTTCCCGAACGCTGCCCAGCCGAGTTGGA
>CM032476.1:259418-290252 GCA_019059595.1 Marasmia exigua
TAGCACGATATCGGTAACTAAGACAAGATAGGAACGGTAGTTAAAGGAAGCCGATGTATCGATATCACTATTCTATTGATTCCTCTTTTTCTCACGTAATCCTCGTGAGAAATATGGTTGACAAAACTTTGAGGACGAGGTGAAATGAAGAATTAAACTGGATTTGGAAGCATTTGGTATGAGAAGACTCAACGTAGTTGGTTGAGTCTTCTCATAGTCGATCCCAGAGTACCTAAAGACGCAAGATTAAATCTTACCTGTCATGACATACGGAGCCTAATCATATGGGGCCAAGGGAAGTTCAAAGGATAGCAGTGTACTGTGACTCCACTCGTGTTACGAGTGTCCATAGTTGGCGTCAATCGTTTACCATTTAGGTCATCCGTCGGCCACTTATTACTTACACAAAAACAAGTTAATGAATAACTGTCCTTCATTAACATGATCTTAACAAACCTTAAAGTGACTGGAATTTACAAGACTTTACTCGTCAGAAATGTAACTTTATTATAATCTGTGATTACTTTTTGAGATAATACCTTTCTTTTTTTGTGTGATAGGTTTCAGACGAGCAGACGGTTTGCCTGATGGTAAGCTATTTTCCATTAACACCCGCGACACCAGTGGAGTCACAAGTGCGCTGCCAACCTTTAAACCCCCCTTTCTACCCTTACTTACGAAGCGAAACACAGCACAGCTCTGCTTCACGCCGGTTTTCTGTGAGGCACCTATTTTTCAGAGGCACCAATAAATAAATTGAGACAACATTACATACATTGCCCCAGGAAATTCCAGTATGGGATCAGGGGCACAATTCTCAGGCCACTCGAACAAAGTTCACATTCTTAATTTAACTAAACTTAATTTGTCTATTCTCAGAACTTCACAATCGAAATAATTCGAATGAACGTCGCTCAAACTACGTTCGAACACTTCGAGTGCTAAGGACCGGTAGAAGTCGGAGTTCGTATACGAATTTACTTGTAAAACTTCATTTTGAGGTTATCTGACAACAAATATGACATTATTTAAAATACGAATCTAACTCACAGAGTACTTTATTTTATTATATAGGAAAATTTCACTATGATTGGGTGTCACAGACAATTATTTTGTTTGTGAAATCAATTATTAGATATACATTAGTTAAAAATGGATGCTTTTATAAATATCTTAATGAGGAGAGGCAAATGGCAACAGCAGCACCACCACTTCGTTAAGTCTGTCCATCGCGGAACCCCTGGGACATGAGTGATGCTGAGTTCAAGAAGCATTTTCGGCTGAGGAAAGCACTGGCATTAGAATCAATCAATATCATAGAGTCAGTCATTCATTCACAATTCTCAAACAAATATTGATATAAAAGGCAATTTTTTTATGTTGCACATTTTCCATCTCTTTTCAACTAACAAAGTGAAGTTTAAAATTTTGCGAAAATAAAATTTTACGTTGACTTTGGCGCATTCCGTTTCACCCGATACAGTACACAAAATATTCAAATACTAAATTTTCTAATAAAATTTAGTAAATTATTTGACACACTTCGAAAAATTAATAGCTTTATCAAAATTTGTGACGCTAACACTTATGATGGATATTAAATTTGGTCACTGCAGCATTTTCAAATAGAAGTCCTGCATGCAGTAACCATGGTTGTAATGGAACGTTAAAAATATTGTCTAGGATATAAAAAAACTAAAACCCAACTACGACAAAAAACGTCGCTGAAAAAGTATAAAACAAACCTTCGTTGTCAATTTATGCAATATTCACTATGTAGAGATAAAATTTCATGTTTGGAAATCCGCAGTCACACGTTGTCAAAGGGTAGTATATTTAACGTGTGACTACGCCTTTCCAAACATGAAATTTTATCATTACATAGTGAATATTGCATAAATTGACAACGAAGGCTTGTTTTATACTTTTTCAGCGACGTTTTTTGTCGTAGTTGGGTTTTAGTTTTTTTACTTTTATTTTATTTGTACTATTTTGGTGTCCAAGTGCTAGTAATATATATATATATATATTCAAAATGTACAAGTCAAGCGCTTTCAAATGATACCAAACACGGCATATTTATCATAACTTTATTTTTTTACTCTGTATGTTTTGTCCGCTAGAGGGCGCCACATTAGATTTTGTGAAACTTCATATAGCCTATAACCAGCGGACGATCAAGACGCTTATAATGATATGTCATTTGTCGAATTCTGATAAGTAGTTAAGAAGTTACGTGGAAACAGATGAACATACATACATACATACATACATACATACATACATACATACATACATACATAGCCTGTCAAAATCATAACCCTCCTTTTGCTTTGCCGTAGTCGGGTAAAAATTGACTTCGTAGTTCGATCACGAACTATTCTATTGGTGCTGAGAATAAAGTTTATGCACACCATTCGAACTTGTACAGTAGAATCGAAACATTCGCATACGAACTACCACACGGAAAAATGTCGAGTGGCCTGAGAATGTGCCCCAGGTGCAACGGAGGTACCACAAACAAGACAAAATAATCGACAACTCAAGGTAGTTAGCAGCACTAAAGCAAAACCTTAGGATTGCAAGTGGTTACAGTCGCCGTCTATTTAGCTGGCTTTCTTCCACAAGTTTATGGGCAACTGTGCTTCATAAACAACATGAGAGCAGAGAGTTTAAAACGGAACTGTCCCGTAACGTTAGTATTAGTAATATTAGTAATATACCTTTCGCACCCGAACCAAAGAGACGCATTGCACATATAAAAGAGATAGGAATAAAGATTCAGACGTGAATTCTGCTTCGTTGTATGCACACAGTAGTTCAAGATCTGTGAAATCGAGTGAGGGGAAATTTTTGTGAGGTTCATTATTTCTATGGTAATAGTAGTACGGAGCAATGAAACTTTTAAATTGCGCCTTTTAAACTAGAGGTCGTAGGTTCACGTCCAAGCACACTAAACTTCTGGATTTCACTAATCAAATTACATTCACTGCTCGTGAAGGAGTGTCACGAGCTTTAATTTTGGACCCACCCAAGGTTGAATATCGTGTAGCAATCTTTCGCTATTTATCATCATCAGCCCATTTAACTCCCCACTGCTGGGGCACGGGCCTCCCTCAATCACATGAGGGATAATTGCCATACTCACCACGCCCATCGCAGATGGGTTGGCGAGGGTTTTGATATAAATGCAGAGTTTTCCTTCTCTGGGTGCTGATGATCATGCCAGCAGCTTTACTTTAGTTGCCTTTTACGACACCTCGGTAAGAGTGAGGGTGGCTTTTTCTACTCTGCCGGGGACCACACGGCCAAACCGTGCAAAAAGGTCAACTAAATCGAGAGTATACCGGTTAATTTATTTATTGCTAAATTACTATTTGTGAAAATTTTACAATAAACTATTTCAGACATTGACACGAGTGATACAACAAAAATGTTCGTAATTAGATAATAATAAATAAATAAATTAAAAATCATTTATTTCAGGCATGACCCATATCAAATTGGTTAGTAACAGTGACCTTATAACTATGTTAGTAATTAATTAAATTCGATTACATTTCGATCAATTAAATTAAATTAAAATCAACTCAATAAAATCAAATTAAATAAAATTATATTAAGTTAAATTAAATCCAATAAAAATGTCTAATTACTTCAAATATTATAATAATTGTGAGAGGGCTTTGTGTCCTTGGTCAGATGGACACGGGTCCAGTGTTTCATTATCGCACTGTCCACATCTAGCCTCGCTGCCACAGTCTGTAAGAAGCTGTTGGAGCTGCCCCGAACACGGTGAATCAGGGACGCAATGCGTTTGCGTATGATAGCCGCGAAACTATCAACACCAGCTTCCGCCAGCATCCCTGAGGCACTGCAGTGTCGCCGCATCCCCATAATTAGAAAACCGTAATAATAGCTTTTTTCAAAGTGGTTATCGTTTCAAGGGTCTATTAGATAAGACCCTTTTTATCTCAACTTGACATTCAACATTATTGCACTCAAGTTTCAACCTTATTCCATTATGACTGTTCTAACGACATTTAACGGAAATAGGTCCCAAATTAAAGCTCTTGACTGTACCTATGATAAAAACAATAATATTCTCCAACCAATTTCGGCTAAGGCAGCCCATCTCAACGATTATTTATTTATATTATATACACACAACATATTACAATCGTAAATAAACAAAGTGAGAAAAATAAAGTACAGTTTTGAACCAGATTGCAATCCAAAAACAATGTGTACATAAAAAAAACAATAATTGAATTACATGGGTTTGTCGCACTAGCCGCATATAACAATATGACAAACCAATAAAAGAACCCAAGCTATGAACAATGAAACAACAGAAACAATACTTTATCCCAGTTATATTTTACTTTAGAGGGTTAGCCCCGATGCTGAGCAGGCCCAGTACCGTGGCCAGACCCATTTGGCGTGGAGTAGAGGATATCCTTTAATTTTATAATATATTTGGAGAGATTTGGAGTAAAAATATCATAATCCGAATTCAATTTCGATATTTCATTATATTGACGAGCCATTCTGACCAGGGGGCTGTAATATGACGTATTATTTTTGTGAGTCTGCAAGGCAAAAACATTTGTTTTGTTGAATCTTCGCGCGCTATATTTGGTGTTAAAAGATATTTCAGAAAGCAAAGCCGGTGTATCAATGAGAGAATGTAACAATTTGTAAAAGTAGACAAGATCAAAATATTTGCGTAGTGTTTCTAGTTTCTCTACCTGGAATTTGGATAGCCTAGATTCGTAGATTAGCCTTTTACACAGGATATATTATAGAGCTCAAGTGTGTGCGCAAACACAAATGCACTTTTATTTCCCTTGGCCTCATATTCCAATATGACACCAGTGTGACACGACCGGAGAGGGATGGAGCGCAGGACCAATGGCTTAACGTGCTATCCGAGGCAAGGGGGTACAAGACCGCCAACTTCCAGACAGGCTGACACTGAGAATTTCTTAACAGAAAAACTCAGGTGCAAATTTGGGCCCGACCCGGGGCTCGAAACCGGGACCCCAAGCGCAGCCGTCGCTTTCAATTGCGAAGCACCACCGACTACACCAACGAGGCAGTCCACCTCGAGGTCGGACTATCGTGAGTAAACTTGCTACCTAAATTAGTTTATTGTTCATGTTATTTGGAAGGGTGGTGAGATGGGTAGACTTCAATACCGTGTGCTTCATACATTTTTACCTGCAATGCACAAAATTTTGATGATACTTGATCTTCTTGCTTCGATATTTCCAAATCATCTCGATATTGAAATCTACAAGAAACGGTTCACATCTGCCTTAAATTCCAGCATACCTTTTGGTATTGTTAATGTTCATCAGCGGCGATAATTTAGACCTGAGTCGATCACGATCGATTGAATCATTTTGATTCGATCGCAACCTGTAGTACACGAATAATCAAATCGCGGATCTGATAAAGATTCGATCATTTGATCCACATACGAAGCATGCCAAAATGAACGTTAATTTCATGAAGTTACATTAATTAATCGCTTGTTTGCAAAATGATCATCTGTTTCCTCTATTAAATGAGACGTAACAAACATGATGTGTCTATCTTTGTCGTTCATGTACGAAACCCGATAGGTTCGTCTTTCTTTGTCCAAATTAAATTGGTATGTTTAGTACATACCGATTCTCTTAACCAAATCACTATACGAGTGGGTCGCGATCGACCGAGGTCTCAATAAACGATCAATTTACCCAGGTCTACGATGATAGCTTCCTATTAGTGACTTGCTTGTTTGCCTCAATAAAAAATACACATTTTTATTCATGCTTTTATAATGTTTAGAAGGAAGTTTCGTATAAAGAAACATCATCCAGGCAATCATTTCAAGCAGGATTTCAACCATATTAATGAAGAACGAGTTGTATTTTATTATCACTACAAAACAAACTACCATACCTCCAATAACCAAAGTTTTAGCACTACCCAGAGGTAAAATACAGCAATACTCCCACGACCCTCCAATACAGGGTGTACAATATTACTAATCTCAGGTCCCAATTACGGGAACAACCTCGGACAACTGTCCACATGCGGCACTATTCATTAACCCTGTATCGCGCATCTAAACACAAGAGCGGCCAATTAAAGTTGACCTGTGGAGCGGGCCGCTGCACTCTTAATCATGGACCAGATACACGGTTAATTAATGTGATTCGCTTTTATTATACGGGAAGGAAAATGGGATACAACCCAGGGGTGTACACCGGGTTTTATCCTTGTGGATCATTAAAACGTTAGGAAGTGCAAAGATCAATAATACAAATCCCTAAAAATGAGGAAAACTTTGATCATGATCATCATCATCATCCTCTTGCCCTTTTCCCAGGTTATCTGGAGTCGGCGCAGTTGGTCTTCCTTTTTCATACATCCCTGTCATTCGTCATCGAAAATCATCCATCCCTTTTCCCGTCATGTCATTCTTCGCATAATTCATCCACCTCTTTTTCAGCTATCCTCTGTTCCTCCACCCACTTACATTTATACTCATCACTCTTTTGGTTACATGTTCTTCCCCTCTTTTCATTACATGGCCATACCATACATTGCCTTCAATTTATCAATGATTGGGGTCACTTTCATACTTCCTCTATTATACTCATTCCTTATCTTGTTCATTCTCGTCACGCCACGCATCCATCTTAACATTCTCATCTCTGTCGCATGCAATCGTCTTTTACCCGTCTTCTTAACTGACTTAAGGAAAACTTTGGTATCGAGATCAAATAAAATTTAACATAATAAGGATCGAAAGTCTCAAGTAGCAGACAAGGCAGGAATTACGAGGAAATCAAACGGCCATTGGGGTGGCAAAGGCCTCGTTGTACGCCGAATACAGGGAACCGTAGTCAGGACAGACCCCCCATAAGATGGACCGACGACCTGGTGAATGTTGCGGATTACAATTTGTCCGTGGGAGAGCCACTTCGACATGAATGGGCCGGCTCGACCGGAGTGATACTACGGCCTCCCAGAAAACCGGTGTGAAGCAGCAGTGTGCTGTGTTTCGCTGCGTGAGTGATTTTACCGGAGGCCGAATGGAAAAGATGGGTTTAAAGGTTGGCAGCGCACTTGTGACTCCAATTGTGTAGCGGGTGTCCATGGGCGGCAGTAATCCCTTATTATCAGGTAATCCATCTGCTCGTCTGCCACCTATCACATATAAAAAAAAGCATTAAAATCTTTCTAAAAATCCAATTTTTATTTCTTGTTGTTTTAGCTCCACTCGTTTGTACTGATTAACCACAAATCCTAATTAAACATTGTATTTAGCTCGCAAGCCACACACTGGCCGGCCGCATCTGCATACATTCGTAATTAAGCCACATTGTCCGCCAAATGATAACGAACTAATGTTTGCAATCCACGGCTGCTAATGAACGAGGAATAGTCGGCGTCTTTGTGAGAAACCGTTAGTGGATGGATCGTGATTTGGAATTAATACATGTTGCATAATCGTCAGCGTCGGGACGCTGACGGGACGAGACTGACGGGAGACTGACGGGATCTCCCGTTCAGAAGGCCAATGTACATACGTACATCCTATCACCAGTTTGGCAGTGCGTGTGGGGAAACGCCGTATGCAATTTGTATTTACTTTTCAGATAGTTCCCAATCCATTTTTTTATAGGTTGTAGGTGATAGGTGGGAGATGGGCAGGCGGTTCGCCTGATGCGTAAGCGATTTCCGCCGCCCACAGACACCCGTGACACCAGTGGAGTCACAAGTGTGCTACCACCCTTTAAACCCCCCTTTCCAACAGATTGGGCCTGCTCCGGTACCCTCACTTGTGCAGCGAAACACAGCTCACTGCTGCTTCACGCCGGTTTTCTGTGAGGCCGTGGTGTCACTCCGGTCGATCCGACACATTCATGCCGAAGCGTGGCTCTCCCACGATTCGGAGCTTATGGTTTTTTAGGGGGTGGACAAGCCAACGGATCACTTGATGTTAAGCGATTGCCGACGCTCGGTCATTGACACTCGTAGGTTACCAACGGGAGACATTATGTTACGCTACATCTCCCTATCTTTAAACTCCTCTTTCCCTTGGATTGTTCCTCCGTTACTCTTACTCTAACTCACTAACCGGCGAAACACAATCCAGCGCTATGAGACCGTGGTATCAATCCGGTTATGCCGGCTGCTATTTAGACGACTTATTTTTAATTTACGACTTAGCATGCTTTAACTTAATCTCTACTTTGATTTTCGACTGACCGGATGTCGCAATTGGTAGTGACCCTGCCTCTTACGCCAAAGGTCGTGGGTTCGATCCCCGCCCTGGACAAACATTCGGGCGATGAACACTTGTGTTTGTTCAGTGTCTGGGTGTAATATATGTATTTAAGTATATGTTTGTGTTCCTCTGTCTTCTGATATCTGTAACACAAGTGCTTATGCTACTTAGTACGGAATCAGGTCAACCTATGAGATGTTGTGAGAATCATTATTATTATTACGCTTATATATTATTTAACGCTTAACACAAGTATTTTATGTTAATTATGGCAAACAAACGAACAGACGGTTCAGCTGATGGTAAGTGATTACCGTCGCCCATGAACATCTTATTACTGAGTGACTATATATTAGGCATGACTTTGACTGACTACTTTTATCAATTATTCTTACTTTACATTAACAAATTATACCCATAAAGATATTCTTGGAAACCCTCTTTCTTGTCCAATTATGGAAAAATAAATAGATCGTCGAAATAAACTTGGCGGCAACCCTGACTCTGTGACATACAACCTGCCGTGCGAGCTCCTGAGCTCCGCTAAAATAAAACGGAGTCACGGAATGAAACTAATATTATAAGCATTCATGAATGCTACTGGATGTAATGAATAGCAAGCTGTAATTCGGGGAACACGAGAAGTGTGACACAAACGCGTTGGTGTTGCTTTGTGCTCAGGAGTTTTAGAAACTGACATTTAATATTGTGATATTCATGCAGTTATGAATATTTAATGAAGTTACTGTTGTGAATGTTTCGCGTTGCGTAGCAAAAGCGAAGTGGCAGTGGGTTGGACATAAATTCCCAAAAAATACTCAATGTTAGAAAAAAATTCTGGAGACCGTGGGCTTGAGAGACCACAGATGGGTATAAATTAGATCCCATTTGATCAAAATAGATTGACAGTTCCTTTTTCTGCCACACCATCAAGAAGTAGAACTCGTTGCCGGTGGATGCATTTTACTCCTTTATACAATATATATTCCTTCAAACGAAACGTGAAGAAGCATCTCGAGGGCCAGTATGGTGGTGCTAACAGAGGCGATGCCTGACATCGCTTCCGTTATAATTGCAACTTGGGGTCTTCTCGTGCTTGCCATCAGGCTGAGGAGAGCCAATATACTGTGTCACTAAAAAAAGGATTAAAATGGAGAATAAATATGAATACCTGTACTTATTTTGCAATAGCTCAGTGGATAAAATCATCATCATCATCAGCAACACCTACATTTCGAAAGCGTCGATGCGGTTTCCGTCAGCTTTCTTTAGCGTCTACGTTTCTGAAGCTCTATTTTTGATTCATTCGTATGACTTAGCGTTGTCGCATGCGACGTAAGTCACATTTACCTTCTAAGTCGCATGAAGCCGATTTACCCTATTTTTGAATCATTCGATTTCGATGTTGCCAATATAATACGGTAAATTGACATTCTAACCTTTCCATGCAGTATTTTATAAAAACCGGTAACTTCCGCATTGCAAACGGAACGCAAAAACCATAGATTATTGGCTGAACATGAAAATCTATGCTTTTTTGTCACAAAAAAACTATCACCTGTCAAAATCAGTCAAATCAAAGTTTTGAAATTTATAATATTTTGTTTATGCTTGTTGCTATTGACGACTATTTTGACGTTGCTTCTACCGCTCGCTTTAAGTCACTCCATACTACTCTTTGAGTCACTCGACCATTGTGGGTGGGGTCACTCGTTGCAGACGAATGATTAAAAAATGCGGAATTTCGTATGTCGAAGGAAAATCAGTAGAAATCGTGCGCTCGTCACGACGCTAAGTCATACGAGTAAATCTCCCACGGTCGATGCAGTAGACCAGAGTGTCCACTAGTTTCATATTTGCCTTGCGAGACATGCTACGATCTTTCCATATTCGCTGCAACTGGGACATTGCGTTTTTGGCAATACAAATGCGTCTCCTGACCTTCTTTTCGCACGAGCCTGTGTTACTAGTGATAGTAGCTCCCAAGTAAATAAAGTCCTTTACTTTTTCCAGGGTAACTTTAAAATAGACCCCTTAAAATCCAATCAAACCCCTCGCTCTTGAAATATTGCCCAAAAGTCTATCCACAATTCATATTCCCGTACAATTCTCATTTAGGTACGATTCGTCGCGTGAATTAATGACCAAGGCGCTACCTAATTTCATCATCAGAAATTCAGAAAGCGAATAACAAAAAGACAGTAATTTGTGAGCGGAATTAAATTTTAACAGCTCTTGGTGTTAGGGCGGCGACAAATTCCCTATAGAGAGTACAATTTGAAGCTACAGAACTAAAAAGTGGGTAATATAGCACAACACATCTTTTTTTCTTTTCTCGGCTTCTGCCACGGCTGCGACTTCCTGTTCATGGGCTCCACACGAGGACCTTGACCGCTATGTGCCCTGCCCATTGCCACTTGAGGCATGCAATCCTTTGGGCTATGTCAGTGTTCGACTGAAGAAGAATAAAACCAGCCAAGTGCGAGTCGGGCTTGCTCACTGAGGTTTTCGAACCTATGTATCCTATATTTATATTAAAAATACGTTTATAAATGGATCATGACTCAATTCTTCAATATTTATTTATTTTCTGTCACTCAGGTTCACTCACGCAGGTTATCTAAAATGTAGTTTTTTTCTATATTTCTCTTTATTATCAAGAAACTAGACAGACATACGGATGGATAACAAAGTGATCTGATAAACCTTTTTTTTACTTTTATGGTTCCCAAACTAAAAAATCGCACGTATACCCCGGGCCTGCAGCACGCGGATTCCGTCGGGTTGTGTATTTAACGCGGATGTGAATTCCGCCGCATCCGCCCAAAAATAAATGAGCTTTCTTCCGCTTAGTTAATTTAAAGGCGAGCCAGTTTGAATATATTAAAATTAATTTTTCTGGTTTGTTGTCGACCGCGATGGGCCGGGTCCTTGAGTGGTACAGAGTTTGTAGTACTCTTTTGCCACAAATAGGGGTATTAAATACACCATTATTTATTCATCTTTCACATCCCTAACAAACGTACACTCATAATTTGATGGGACACCAGTGTGACACGACCGAAGAGGCATTAGGCGCAGGACCAACGGCTTAACCTGTTTTCCGAGGCACGGGGGTACAAGACCGCCAACTTCCAGACTCCGGGCTAACACTGAGAATTTCTTAACAGAAAAACTCAGGTACAAAGGTATGGCCCGACCCGAAGATTGAACCTCGGGGTCCCCGAGCGCAACCGTCGCTTTAAATTGCGACCCACTAACCATTGCGCCACCGAGGCAGTATTTAAGATACTTTGTACCCAATGTAGCACGCAATGAAGAAATGGAAATTGAAATTGAATACCATTAAGACTTTATTATGTACTTCGACAGAGCGATTCTCACCGATAAAACCATCCATTGCAATAGACCCGACATAACTCTACTAGACAAGTTAAATAAAACTGCATACCTAATAGACATAGCCGTACCCAGCACCCACAACATACAAAAATCAATATCAGAGAAAATGCTGAAATATTCGGAACTAAAGGAAGAGATACGTAGAATCTGGAACTTACAAAAAGTTATCATAGTGCCGATGGTCCTCTCAAGTACAGGTGTAATTCCAAAACATTTATTCAAATCAATTGATCTGCTTGGTCTCCCCGAAAGCTCATACATCACAATGCAAAAAGCGGCTATCCTCAACACGTGCCGCATTGTCAGACATTTCCTACAGGAAGATACAAATAATTATCTAGGTTAAGAAAAACTGAATTAGTTACTTGGCCTCAGCGCTCGTAACTGGTTTCAAAGGTACCGGCTGTCAAGCCGAGAAATTTTTACTAAAATAATAATAATAATAATAATTCTCACAACATCTCATACGTTGACCTGATTCCGTACTAAGTAGCTTAAGCACTTGTGTTACAGATATCAGACAACAGAGGAACACAAATATATACTTAAATACATATATTACACCCAGACACCGAACAAACACAAGGAACATATGGGTACATATGGGTAACGGAACATATTAAGTAGAGCTTATTATTTTCATTGTTGTTTGTTTTTAGAATATCTATAATTTTTTTTATGACATATGTGGCAGACGAGCAGACGGATCACCTGATGTTAAAGCTATTGCCGCCGCCTGGACAACCGCAACATCAGTGGAGTTACAAGTGCGCTGCCAACCTATAAACTCCCCTTTCCCCCCAGATTGAGCCTCCGGTACCCTCACTCACGCAGCGAAACAGCACAGTGCTGATTCATGCCGGTTTTCCGTGAGGTCGTGGTATCACTAAGATCGAGCCGGCCCATTGATGCCGAAGCGTGGCTCTCCCACGGTTAACCATGGTAAATAACGTATGCACTTAGGTTGCCCAAGGCTCTGCCTGAAAACCAGTGCTGCGGCGGCTTCGGTCACCGCAGCAAATGCTGAGGTTGGGCCTTGTTGGTTACAGAATTTATCCTATTTGTGAATTTGTGAATTCGTGTTAGTTTTAATAAACATACTAACACGAATTCATGACATGATGAATGAGATCCGCAGGAGAACTAAGGTCACAGACGTAGCCCAAAAGATTGCATGCCTCAAGTGGCAATGGGCAGGGCACATAGCGAGGAGAACAGACGGCCGTTGGGGCGGAAAGGTCCTCGAGTGGAGGCCACTTACAGGAAGTCGCAGCCGTGGCAGGCCTCCTAAAAGGTGGACCGACGATCTGGTGAAGATCGCGGGAATCCATTGGATGCGGGAGGCACAGGACCGATCTGTGTGGAGAACATTGTTCAGCAGTGGACGTCTATTGGCTGAAATGATGATGATGATGATGATGAATTCTTTTGTGTTTAAATTTGTTTCTGTGACCAACAAAGAAATCTTTACCTTTGTACGTCGTTTTTATTTTGTGCTTTCTTTTATTTTTATTTTGTAAGTGATGGGTTTACTTAAAATATGTTTTATTTATTCTATTCATAGAACACCATTACCAAAGTGAAGGGAAAACAGTCTCCTACCACTCCGTTAAACAACCATATAGAACGCTACCTGTTAATTCCTGTAATATTGGCAACCCACCCCACGTACACATTGCCATGGTGATCACGCAGCTTGCGGTTGACTGGCATGTGACAACCCGACAACCCCAATATAGAGCTCACGAACACTTATATTAGTTTTCGTAGTCGTGTGTTTATTTGTAAAAAGGGCTGGAATTCGCTTTTGCAGCAATGAATTCGTTGTTATAATACCAAAACCAGGCGTACAACGAAAAATTAAACACTATCGAATCTTTATCGCAGTTTCTTTTACACGCGCTGTGGATGTCTTTTTTACCATGATACAGGGCCCCTAGAAGCGTAGCTTTCTAGGGATCAAAAGATCAGATAGAGTGCGCCACTCTGACATACGCTACAAGACGGAAATCACGGACGTGGGTCGAAAAACTGCGAAGCTAAAATGGGAGTGGGCGGGCCATGTATGCAGAATGAACCCTGAAAGAGGAACAAAAATCGTCACCCAATGGCAACCGACCGATGGACAAAAAAAGATGGTATGACGATTTCAATACGTATGTTCAAGAATGGCAAGTAAAAGCATTGGATAGGGAGAAACTTGGGGAGGTCTTTGCTCAGCAGTGGGACTCTGCAGACTAAATAAAAAAGAGACACAGGTAGGTATTTCTCGATCGTTATTGAACGGTTTTGCTGTAGGCCCTTAGGACAGTCCTGTAGAAATGTATAAACAAATTCATGTAACGCAATGTCACACATTGACATGATTTCATATTAAATAGTTAAATTTCTATACTACTATAATAGTGAAGTATGTAAACTCGTTACTCGAACGAAAGAATTTTAGACAGCAAAATTACCGCAGCCTATTAACGACTGCAAAACCAAAGAACTTGCATAAGTGTTGCCGACCCTTTCAAACCTTGGCACTCCTTTTCCTTCCACTCACTGCCGAGCAGATGGTAAAGGTAGAAATACACACATAGATTTGAAAAAACCATTGGTGCATGCTCGGATTCGGAACCTCGACCACCTGCGTGGAAGGCGCGTTCGTATTCATTGAGCTACCATCGCTCACTGTAAAGTAACGGTAAAGTTTTTTTTATATATAAAGAGGCCAATCAGGATGACCTCACTCCGCCTGATGGTAAGTGGCTGTGAAATTCAAATATGAGGCTGACAGGCCCAAAAGAACTAACAAAGTACCCATTGTGTCTGCCATCCTCACCCCGATGGCCTGCTGAGATGCCGTTTCACGCCCCGCCTAAAAGACCCCGTATTGTATTACAATTACAATTTGTGCGGATAAAGAATGGGATCAGAAATGGTCAGCACCCCACGAGTACGAGTATAGACGCAAATAGTGTGCGAGCGAGAAGTGAATAGATGCGCCGCCATTTCTGATCCCATTCTTTATCCGCACAGGTTGTAGTAACTATTGAACGGTATTTTTGTTTTTTATAAAAATTATTAGTCACATAACGTGACGGTAAAGTTAGTACTAAAAGTATTTATCTACACTGCAAGTTTAACGTCTTAATCAAAACGAGTTACATCACTAGCTCTCAGTAGCTCGGCATAGTTCACAACACAGACTCCGGGCCACTGTTAGCGCAGTTCATAGTATGGATCCGGTAACTTGGTATATTAATACAATGTATTCTGCGACAATTCCCATAAACGCATTACATGCAGAACAAGTTCAACAGGAACTTTGTAAATTAGAGAAGTTACGTCACTGCGCTGTAGAATGAATTCCAGTGAAGCAATTCAATAATAAGTTGATATAAAGTTCGTTGATTTAAAGTGAAGTTTAAAGTAAAGGTTCTGGAGAGAAGACCATTATAATATAATACAAAAAAAAAATTAAATTGAAAATTTAAAAAACCCCCGACACAACTAAAGCATTTTTATTTGATACCTGTATTGAGGCAGTTGGAACAACAAATAGCTTATTCGTCATTTTCTGACGGCGGCCATCTTGGATTTGAAATTTTTCACAATTAATATATTTTCCTACTTAAGCCCTTTTATATGATACCCATATTGTGGGAGTTGTGTAAAAACATAAAATCCAAATCTTTGGGACGGCGGCCATCTTGGATCGATTTTTATCCAACATAGCTAAGAACAGGGAGTGTTCTTATTCATCTTTCAAACAAAAAAAAACAAAATCAAAATCGGTTCATTTGCTCGGGAGCTACGTTGCCATAGACAGACACACAGATACACACACACACACACACAGGGACACGTCAAACTTATAACACCCCGTCGTTTTTGCGTTGGGGGTTAAAAATACTTACTGCCACACTCAGAGTCGTTGATTAACTTGGTTAGCTACTTAAGAAATAATATTGACACCTATTTTGATACGCATAAAGACTACCGATACTAACGTCTCTGAGTGCGGCCGTTAGACACATCCAACTGCTTACTCGCGAGCTTAAAGCTATGCACACATACGTAACTATTGCCTGCGGTGTTTCCGACACGACATACAAACCTTCAAAAAAAGAGCGTACACCCTTTCAAAAAGGCCGGCAGCGCACCTGTGACTCCTCTGACGTGGCAGGTGTCCTCCTCTGATGGGCGGCGGTAATCGCTTACCATCAGGAGATACGTGTGTTCGTCTGCCCCCTATATCTTAAAAAAAACCTAAGCATGCGTGTTTACAGTGATATCAGTTGGGCTCGGAACATAAAAGTGCGGGAGAGATACGATACGATCGTTTACCATCAGGCGATCCGACTGCTCGTCTTCTACATATCACATAAAAAAAATCTTAGACAATTTAACATGATACGATAAATGCTACTAAAACATAAATCAACGAACTCTCCGATATCAATATATAGCTAGATGTTATTTTTCATCTGATTAAAATAACCCAGGGTGGGATCCACCCATAAGATGGATGGACGTTAGATGAATTTAAGTCGTGAAATCTCGCAAAAATATTGATTTAAGTAAATACTAATATTAATATGACAATGGGAGAGCTACGCATCGGCAGGAATTGGCCTGATCGACTGGAGTGATAACACGGCCTCAAATAAAACCGGCGTGAAGCAAAACTGTAAGTGAGGGTACCAATCCAGAGGAAAGGGGGGTGGTTGGCAGGGCATTTGTGACTCCACTGGTATGCACTTCAACGGCAATCAATTACCATCAGGTGATCCGTGTGCTCATCTGCCACCTATTACATAAATAGTTAAAAAAATATATGAGTGCTACATTAATTGAAACTGAAAGGTACCCTTAACACTACTTAAGCTTTCTACCTAATTTAGGGTCAAAACGATGTTTTACCCCAAAAATAGACTAAATACCTTACTAAATACCCTAGAGATTTTTTTTGTTATGAAAGCGTGGATTGTATGTATAAACTGAAATTGGTCTGATGTCGCATTAAAGGTTATTCTCTCTTATTCTATCTTTAGATTTTTGTCAAAGGCAAGCACAGTATTGTACTTTCAAATGATATGCTTATATAAAAAAAAGAACATTTCTTTATTTACCAAAAAAGTTTACAACAGCTTACAGTAATACATTGACTCCCACACTAGGCAAAGCCTGTCTCGGGGGAATCATATCAGATTGATTTACTAGGTGTGCGGCTTATTACTATAGCAAGGTTTAGAAAATATTATAATTAAAACAAATCAGTACACTTAGATTAAAATTAGTGTTTGGTACACCTAGGTAAAGATAACAGTATCTCATCATACTGGTCGTTGCAAGGCATATTAACTACAACATGCCTTGATCACTATAGTACCACTTGATCATCATCATAAAATCAGTAAAAGATAAATAAATAAATAAAATAAATAAATATTTCACAACATCACATACATTGATCTGACTCCGAGATAGGTAGCTCAAGCACCTGTGTTACGGATATCAGAATCAACAGTGGAACTACAAATACATACATATAATACTTTTCTTTTGTAAATACATACTTATAATATATACAAACAACCAGACCAATACAAACAGACATATTCTTACACACAAATAAGATAAAGATAAAGAAATCATTTATTCGACACTTAACATGGACATTTACAGAGGAAATATCTTAAAAGCTAAGTGCCGAAACGGTCCCTACTCAGCATTCAGCTATGGCCTGAGCCATAGCGCTGATTTTCAGTAAAGACCGAATCGCATACTAATTTTTTCTAACTTATTTTATTGCGCTTCATGCATACATGCTTAAAATTAACGTTAAAGGCTCATTACAGCATTAATAGTATTCTATTTATACGTGTTCGTTTCGTGCAGAGTATGCCATGTTAATTTTTGTAAAATTGAACAGTTTGTCCGTGTCCTACCACATGTGAATACTTGTGAAAGAAAAGAGTGTGTGCATAATGCACTTACTTAATATATGTATATTACACATTATGTAGTATGTGTTTGAGTGGGGGAGCAAGAAATTTGTGTGTGCGAGTGTGTGTGTGTGTGTGTGTGTGTGTGTGTGTGTGTGTGTGTGTGTGTGTGTGTGTGTGTGTGTGTGTGTGTGTGTGTGTGTGTGTGTGTGTGTGTGTGTGTGTGCGTGTGTGTTTGTTCACTGACTGCCTGATTGTTTAAGAAGAATATATTTTTTGAAATTTGCTTTAAAAGTGTGAATTGACGGTGAATGGAGCATAGGTGGGGGTATGTTGTTCCAAATTTTAGCGGCAGTATATTTGAAGCTTCCTTTGAATGCTGTGGTGCGGTGTGGAGGGACAAGCATGCGCCCGAGACGTGTTCGAGAAGACCAGGTAATTTTATCATGTAGGTATAAGGGCTTACGACTTTTAACTATACCAAATAAAAGTGTGGCAAAGTGAAAGGATCTTCTAGATTCCATATTTAATATTTTATAACATGTGTGTACAAATGTTAGTAAAAGATAAAAAGTCTTAATTCATAAAATGTTTCTTAAACCTTTGCAATCATAAACCGTGTTATAAAGCAGTTTTGACGTTTGAAACAAAAAAAAACAATCATTTTTGAAAAAATAATGTTAACTGCTCTGTAACACCGTTTAAGTTAACAAAGGTTTTGGATTCGGCGGGTAGGGCTAAAACAAGCCGCGTGGGCTGATGCAATTCAAAGGTTTTAAATTAGTGTCTAGTGGTTTTTAGTGTACACATTTGGTGTTTATATGTGCAGTGAAGTGCCGCAAAGTGATCCTAATAATAAGAATCGTTGGATTGTATCGTTTTTAACACTGCTATTGTGTTTCGAGTGCTTTGTCTCGTGACAACTTCATCATCATCAGCCCATTTAAGGCCCCACTGCTGGGGCACGGGCCTCCCTCAATCACATGAGGGGTAATTGCCATACTCACCACGCTTGGCAGACGGGTTGGCGAAGGTTTTAAAATGCAGAGTTTTCCTTCTCTGGGTGCTAATGATCATGCCAACAGCTTTACCTTAGTCGCCTTTTACGACACCTCGGTAAGAGTGACAACTTGCTTGTACCTAATAGAGTCTTAAAACCCGCGATTGCTTTTAGAGTGATATCCGCTTCATCCGAAGGTCGATAAAACGTAAAACGTTTTAATGAGTGACTGTGACTTTGACTGACTTCGGCTATTGACTACCTACTTATTCTCAATAAGTTACTTGACATTGGCAAATTATTTTAGGGTAGAGCCATATTAAAAAGAAAACAAAGGTTTCACCAACATTTATGAATGAAACTCTTATATTGGCTACATAACAAAGTAAATGGCTCTTTCTTACTGCTGGTTACTATACTATGCAGCTCTTGAGCTCAGGTTAAAGTTTAACTTGCATTGTACATTACTAAGCGTTTTTTAATAGACAATTCTTGCGTCTAAGTTTATTTGCTAGATGGCAGTTTGTTTAAGAAGAAAAAACTTACGTTGTTACAAGGAAAAAGTTTCCCGCGGTATAATGCTATTTTATCCTTTGTAGTAACAACTAAGGGTGAGATACGTTGTTTCTTTGGATCTTGGTGAACTTCAGGGGGTCAGTGATTATTTGATTTACGTACCACTACGAAATTATAATTAAAAAAAAACGATACCTAAATCTTTTAAAAAGGCAGTACATCTGAAATCTTTTTGGTATAGGATGTATAATTATGGGTGTATGGGTTTAGTGATTGCGTCCCTAATATGAATGTCTATTACCTTTTTCATCACTTTATGTGTAGGTATAGTAAAGCTTAAACATTTACCGGTTCCGGTCATGACTTACGGTGCTGAGGCGTGGACACTCACGGCTGGACTAGTCCACCGGTTCAAAGTCGCTCAAAGAGCTATGGAAAGGGCCATGCTCGGAGTATCTCTGAAGGACCGCATCAGAAATGATGTAATCCGACAGAGAACCAGAGTCACCGACATAGGCCACCGAATTAGCAAACTGAAGTGGCTTTGGGGCTGGTCATATTAGTCGCAGAACTGACAGCCGTTGGAGCCCTAAGTCCTTGAGTGGAGACCGCGACACGGTAAGCGTAGTGTAGGACGCCCTGCGACAAGATGGGATGACGACATTCGAAGGCTGGCTGGTGTAGGCTGGATGAGAGTGGCCGAAAATCGGAGAGCAGTGGCGTGCATTAGGGGAGACCTATGTCCAGCAGTGGACGAGTGTGGGTTGCTGATGATGATGATGATTTACCGGTTCGATGCAGCGCCTCCGCTGCGTTTCGCCGAGTGAGTGAGTGTGGAGGTTCAATCCGGGTAGAAGGGAAGTTGAAACGTTGTTAGTGTACTTATAACGCCACTGGTGTTATGTGTTATTGATGATGTGGCAATCGCTTACTATGAGGTGATCCGCCTACTGATCTGCCACCTATTAGATTTACAAATACAAATTCTTTATTTGCAAAATATAGGTTGAAAAAATTGCTGTATTTGTGTAGACACAAAAAGATTATGAATATGACTGACTAACTCTCAATTCAAATATTTTACTGCATTACATGTCTCTTAATTTTATATTTATATTATTTATTTAATTTTGTTAGGAAAAGTCAACAATACACATAAACTAACCAAAACCGGCCTAAAGATCGCTGACCCCAAATAACGTCATGTATCCTGTCAACTTTCCACAAAAGAAAAATAACCCTTCACAATACCTGTCACTGTATGACTAGGGTGCCGTAACCTTATTAACTTCTCTGTCCAGCCCTTACGCCGTTGGAATAAGGCTTGTATTTGCGTAGCGCAGTGCGTTTGGGGTGCGTCAGTCAACCGGTTCGTTATGAGAACGTGACTGCAATGGTAAGGTTGTGACGCGGCGTCCTGATTTGCAGCATGTGTATGGATTGGCTGGGCCTAAGGGACCAGCGTTGCAGGGTTGAAAAGGACCGAAATTGCTTGCTATTTCGGTCATATAGGCGAATTCCCTCATACGAGGTAATACAATTAATCATCATCATCTCTTAATGTCTAGTTCGAATAAATAAATAAATAAAAATCTTTATTGCAAAATAGGTACATATTTTAGCTTACGAAAAATTTCAAACGCCAATTATTCTTCCACAGTTTCACATGTTGCAGTTTCACATGTTGTAATTTAACAGAGCCAAACACTTTTGTTTTAATAATTAATATTCTCTATAATCAAATTTTATTACAGTATTATGTATGTGTGTGCGTGTGCGTGTGCGTGTGCGTGTGCGTGCGCGTGAGCGTGTGCGTCCTGCGTGTGTGTGGTGTGTGTGCGTGTGCGTGTGCGTGTGCGTGTGCGTGTGCGTGTGCATGTGCGTGTGCGTGTGCGTGTGCGCATGCGTGTGCGTGTGCGTGTGTGTTTTGTGTGTGTGTGTGTGTGTGTGTGTGTGTGTGTGTCTAAATAGGACCAAAAGAAATAAAAAAATTAGAAGAATATAGGAAAAACTACGTTTATGATTCTACATGATTATTGATGTTTTTTCTAGTTGATTTGTGTGATTAACTATGTTATATAAGAACAATAAACTTTGTTTTTTACATTTCGTATATTTTTCATCGTTGACAATCTATTTTCTGGCTACTTGTTTTATATTCAAAACTGAATTATTCATTATCTGTAAAATTTTCACAGAGGCACACTTTGTATTGACTTAAAAAAACACAATGTCTTAAAAAATATCAAAATATAATCAAGTTTCATTCATCATGTTTAGTATTCGAAAATGCACATAATTTTCTTACTTATTTCAAACAGTTATCTTGCTGTTTCTACTCGCACGTAAGACACAGACAAGCGCGACAGAGATAACGAGATGTCCGAGGAACAGCGAAGCTTGCCGCGAATTGAATTTTAACGACGCTCCGCCGCACTTTTAAATCATTTATGTGCAAAACGATTGAGTTTACGCTAAAAACATGATTTAGTTTTACTTAACCTCATTTTAAATGAAAAATACCATTTAAAGTTGAAATCTAACGCGAAAAACCACACTTAGCCCTGCACATGTTCCCATAATAGGGAACACGGCAATCTGTTTCGAGTCATGTTCTCTGCCTTTCATTGCGCATTATGCTCTAGAACATCTGACCTAAATGTCGGTACAGCTGCGTAGGCGCAGGACATTACGGCATAGAGGTGTGAGTACAGAATGTTATGTAATCATAGAATACAGGTGACTCAGGCGAAGGAATATAGTAGAATTCATCAAACGCAAAAGGTGACAAATTAACAAGTTGACATTTTTTTATGTTATGGTGGCACATGAGCATACGGTTCACCTGATGGTAAATGATTGCCACCGTCCACGGACACCAGCACCACAATGAAGTCACAAGGGCATTACCTACCTTTTTTATATGATAGGTCGCAGACGAGCAAAAGGCTCACCTGATGGTAAACGATTGCCGTTCCCCATAGACACCTGCGATACCAGTGGAGTCACAAGTGCGCTGTCATTCTTTAAACCCCCTTTTCCTCGGATTGTGCCTCCGGTACCTTCACGCACGCAGCAAAACACAGCACAGTGCTGCATCACGCCTGTTTTCTGTGAGGCCATGGTATCACTCCGGTCGATCCACCGGCCAGCGACCCAGGAGTGGGCCAAAGTGTGGCCCTCCCACGGTCATCAGTCTTAACTTCCCGTCCCCTCGGAGGACTGAAAAAATTTAAAAGATTTGTAAACATTGATGTGTGTCTTACCGTACCTACATTGGCTGTTGGTTTATTAATTGTAATATAGTTTAAACCAAATGAACATCTATTATGTTTAATGGAGTGAATCTTCTGTACTATCAGATAGTTTGTAACTGGGATCCTCTATAAACTACACTTTCAATACCATTTGTTTCAATTAAGAAAACAATATCGAACAAAATACAGGACTTGCTAATAGAATCAGGACCCGCTTGTCCTAAATTCAACCGTCGATTTGAAGCTTAAGGTTCATTTTGTAACAATCATTGGGGAAAGAAAGAAGTTTGTTATTGATCGTTGTGCCGTATAGCGAAACGCAGGGAGGAGTTGCGATCGAACGAAGATGTATAGGGGATATGCATCAGCAATGCATCTTGTCTTGCATAACATTAAGCTCGAACTAGTCCGTCTAGAAACTCGTAAGTTTCGCACCAATTGTTTGCTGTTTTCTCTTATTATTTAGATTTGAAGTAACACTTCATGAGAGTACCAGACTGTTAATAATTGAAGCTTTCAATAAAATAGTTTGTATTGGAGATCGACGGCCGGACCAGTCTCTTTTATGCAAGGTGTATCTGCGAACATTTACATTCCTTAACCACGTGTTCTATCAACCATTCTGAACAACATTTATACTATGACTTTTGGAAACTCGCATAGTAAAAATTAAATTCTCATACAAAGTCGGTCACGTGACTTGGTCATTTTGTATGGGGAGTCGAAAAAATTTTCGAATAATTTCGAAAAGTCGTACAACAAATTTTGTTAAGAATGGTTGGTAGAACACGTGTTTAAAGGGATGTTAATATCCACAGATACAGCCTGTATTGTTTATATTTAAATACTTTCGACTAATTTTGACGGAGTATGGTTTTTTTTTATGATTGTCTTTCTAATAGTCCGATCACGATCATTTGGTACTCGGCAAAAGTGGCATGGGGGCGCTGTACAATATTTTTTCAAAAGCACTGACACTTTTAAAGGAAACACCGATCGTTTTCATTTTTTCTACTTGCCAAATAACCACGATCGGACTACACCTACATTATTTTGCTATTATTAGTAGATTTTAACCAACTTCAAAAATAGATTCTCAATTCGACATGTATATTATTAGAAAGAATAGCGAAAACTGATTATAAATATGGATTTATTAGAATGTAAACAGTGCACAGGAAAGAAAGTTTTATAGAAGTGACACACTTCAATCAGTAATATTCAAAATAGAATTTCAATTATAAACCATACAACTATATAGCCAGTATTGTAAAGCTGTGTCTATATAAAATATATGTTTCATTTTTTGTCGAATAGTTTGTTATTTATGAAAAGTTTTAGCTGATTTTTATTAGTTAGAAAGAAAACAGTTTGGCATTGTTATTATGATAAGAATATAAGGATCTGACGATGGGATCCTGCAAACAAATTAGACACTAAAGAGCTTGAAAAAAAAACCGCCTTCAAAAACCACGAACTAAAAACTTTAAAATATTTTTTTTACCACATTATACTAAAACTATTAAAATATTTTAAAAATATTACTCACCTTTAAATAAATAAATAGCAATCCCTTTAAGTCTTTACAGGTCCAGTCATCGGTAGTAGTCGATGGTCCGTCTAAGATCCTAATTTATATGAATGTATATCTAGTCCTTTATATTATATAATATTGTGTTTATTTATGTATTAGCATTATAAATATTTTAATATATAAATGCAGTTCACTTTTATTTCCCTTTTTCAATATTGCACCACCTACCCCTCTTCTACTATCAAATGTCCTTTGCATGAAGGTTGTCTGGTAGAAATCGCTTCCAGCGATAAGACCGCCGAAATTGAACAATTAAGTTTCTGTAATGCCTAGATTTTAAAGTTGTGTTTTTTTGTGCAATAAAGTATATCTATCTATCTATTATTTTACACTTGTTACTTAGTTGTTTTTCAAGGTGGTTTTTTCGTCGAAAATTTTTATTGGCGCCCTTCACCAGCGTTTTATATATAGTCCAATCGCCACAGTTTGCGTCAGTTGAAAAACAGAAGTATAGAGCGACATGTTCACTCAGTGAACAAGCTAATAAAGATTTAAAAAAAAAGACAGAAGTAGGTTTTGATGATTACAGAATAATAATGATGTTTAAATTCCTTTATTCTTTATATTGATAGTTTTTATTTACATTTTCGCGTTGCAGTTTAACTACAACCAGCGCTGCAGCTGTTGTTTGTGGCAGTTGCAGCATAATATGCTGGGGCTGAGCCTTGTTGGCCGCAACTTTTATTCACTGTACCGTTTTTTGGGTTCCGTAGCCAAATGGCGAAAAACGGAACCCTTATATATTCGTCATGTCTGTCCGTCTGTCCGTCCGTATGTCACAGCCACTTTTCTCTGAAACTATAAAAATTATACTGTTGGAACTTAGTAAATAAATGTATTTTATTAATCTCATTACGAGTTTTACACAAAACTTGGAAAAAAAAATTGGGGGAGTCTCCATACTTGAAACTGTTGAAAAAATAAACCCCCCCCCCCCTAACTTCTATATTAAATATATTACTTACTTGCTGCTACGGAACCCTTCATGGGCGAGTGCGACTCGCACTTGGCCGGTTTTTAGTTATTATTTGTTTTATTTGTTGTGGTCAGTAAATAAGTTTCTTTCTTTTGCTTTCTTTCTATAATAAATTAAGAGGAGAGTAACACGAAATTAAATGAGGTAGAATATGTTGTACCTACTCACATATTTTTCTCGATGTTTCGGCTACGATGTAATAGCCGTGGTCACAAAATATTCCTAATGCCTCATAATTTTCGTGTTAATCCCCGTCTTAATTTTTTTTTCTTTATATTGGTAGATATAGCACATGAAGTTAGAAAATAAGTATGTTACCTAATGTTAGGATGTTCAACCGTGCGCTTCTCAAGATAGGTAAGTACTTTCTGCCTCGTACGACTAAACAATGGAATGGTACCCTAAATGAAAATTTATAAAAGAAACCACACATCGTATTTCATTTTAAAAGGTCATCAGCGCTTATGCACTGGTGTTGCGCGTATCCATTCCGTTTTTTCCTTTTGAGGTACGGAACCCTAAAAAAATGTTTGCATACTTACTCCAATGCTTTTTATATAACATCTGTGGTAAACTATACATACTAATGTAGTGTGTGACGCACCTCGCCCCTTAGTTAGGCTAGTATATAAGTTAATTAGTAGGTAATAAACAAAGAGTCATAACGCATCACTTGTTTTAATTACACGTCCCGAACCTCCGTCATTGCATGGCGACCCTGCCAGTGCTGCCTAGGGCGGCGCTGCGCACGGGCACATGTCGAGATAATTTTTTTTTGTTTATGTGGAAAATAGAACTTTGATTGATTTAACAAACTTTTATGTGAATTTGTTGTAAAAATGACTATATATGGTGAATAAAATAAAGACAATACGGGCGTGCGTGCTGTGATGAGACCTTGAGGAGTGCTGGGCGCAGGGCGCAGATGGAGCCAGAGGACAAAGTAGTTGCAGGCTGCCGGGAGATGTTGGTGTCCGATGTGGTATGGTTGCCGGCAGCCGGGCGATGATGGAGTCCGATGGTTGGAGTGGAGACGCAGGGCGCCGGGAGAATGTTGGAGACCATGGACGTCGCATGGTCCCAAGGAATTGGAACAGCCGCCGTCGAAGATTTTTATTATACTTTTTATTTTTTACTTTTTTTATATTTAAATTTTTAAATGTTGGCAACCAAATAATTTTTCAGTAGATTTCATTTTTAGGTTTCTTGTCATAATATTTATAATTATTATCGTTTTACAGAATTTTACACTTTTAGAATAATATTGATTGTCACCAACCAACTAATAACTTGGATGTAGCTTGATTTTTTATTATTAAATTTGATTTCATTTTGAAGGGAAAAAGTATTCTTATAAGGTCGATATAATTATCAAATTATAAATTTCAGTAATTTCAATAGGTATGATTTGTTAAAGCGCACATATCTAAACGCTGACTTAGCAACACGTGTGGCGTTCGTTACCATGCAGCCTTGAAGCGTAAGCATCGATTCGGGTTGGTATTTATTTTAAATCTGAAAGAATTTTATTTTATTAACTTAATGTTATTTATTTATCACGGAATATTGTTTTTTTTTAATTGTCAGATTGCGATTACCATAATTTTATAAATTTTTTGAATGGTAAATAATAAGTCAGATTGCCTTATTTATTGAATTGGTGAATTATTTTTCAGTTCAGATTATTCAAAAGTTTGATATGGTAAGGTAGGACGCGTAGGTAATTAATAACATTAAATTTTTTCTCAATTTGATTAGGTACTTAGGATTACTCGAAGACATTCGTTTTAATTTTTCTTTTGTTATTACAAAACTATTGTTTGACTTTATAAATTACTTTTATTTAGAAATATACTTAATATTCTGGCCAAATGTTAAGTATTACGTAATTTTTTTATTATTTTCATATACTATAGTTAATCATAAATAGTTTGAGTACATATTAAAGTTCATCGTCATGATTCAGATTCTTAAGAGTACATTTTCATATTTATAAGGATTGGTTAAATTAAACATAGGAATTCATTGGAAGATAAACCAGAAGACACTTTTACAATAACAAGTTGCATCATACATTTAGGTAAAGCGGTAACATGACGCTTGATGAACAATGCCACACGCGTTAGCTGGTTTTGCTGATTGTGCTGATTCTTCGAGCTTTCCATATAATTTTAAAGTAGGTCGTCTGATTTGAAGCATTTTTGCATTGAATGATTAGTGAGCCACAGTATAATGAAGGACAGTGATTGAGTATAGTAAGATTGAGTTATGGGTTGAGAGGAAGTTAGCTGTTTTAAAAATATTTTTGGAACTTTAAGTAAGTATTCAATTAGGAACAGAATGAATGAGTTTTGAAAATGGTATGAAAGTTTATTAGCTGTATTAAAAATCTTTTTGATACATTTGGTTTCAATTAGGTACAGCATGGATGAGGTATGGCTAAGGATATGACGTTTAATATGAAGGTTCTGGAATGAACGATAGTTTTTTTTTTTAATGAAGAACAATGGGGAATTATTTGGTTATGAAAGCTACGCATGCATTTGGATTGATCACCCAAAAGCTTTTGTTCAACCAAATTTTTCAAATAAAGGAATGATTATGATTTACTTTAAAAAGGATTTGAAAGAGATGTATAAGTATTTATTTGCTCGAGTATGCGGTACAAAAAATTATGGTACATGGAGGGGCGGATCCTTCCATCGATCATGGTGAGAAACGAGATTTCCTCTGTGAGATGAGTTGGAGTCCAAAGTAGGCTTAAATACGACCCCCTAATGGCACTATACAAGTGACCATTTTATAAGTATGAAGTGGAAATGTTTAATAAAATGTATAATAATGCCGGGCCCAGGCAAATGAAGCAAATAGGCTAAGTACCTATGTTGCAAAGTGTACCGATACTGTACGAATGATGATGAATAAATAACGAGCAAAGAGTGGGATTAAAGAGTTATCAAAATGAGGATTTTAAACGAATGTAAGATAAAGAATATGAATATTGTTGATTTTTATCGGAAAGCAAAGAAGAATGATTTATGTCGTAAAAGGAAAAGTTAAATAATTAAATTGTTGATGAAGAATTTTTGAGTAGACAATTGAATAAGACCAATAAAATTATTATTGATAGAAAGATGTGATAATTATTTATATTTTATATGGTATTAAATAAATGTGGAATAAAACTACTTATGAGACGTATTATAGGTAACTTGTAATAAAAACCAATTCTGTTTTTTGAATAAATATAATAAATAAAGATTATTATTTTACCTCAATTTTATTTTCATGTTTACATTGTGATTGTGAAATTGGTGTCAAATTGTATATTTTCAGAATAAGAACCATTTAAGGAATAATCATTATAGGAAACGTTGAAAGTTACTCACCTACAAAGTTTTTTTTTACAAAATAGGTTCAATGCTGTTAATAAATAAATAGGTGCAATTTTTATCTCTAAATTCTACATACATTATAATATTTACTGGGTTTGCCAACAATAGTGTTAAGGTAGTATAGAATTATGTTAAAATTAGTATATTAGAATGTTTTTAAATTGGAAATTTTATATTTTTGTATGTTTATAAAAATAATTTAGTAAATAAACAAATTATTTTTCAAAAAAAAACGGGGGAGGTGTAGTGTGTGACGCACCTCGCCCCTTAGTTAGGCTAGTATATAAGTTAATTAGTAGGTAATAAACAAAGAGTCATAACGCATCACTTGTTTTAATTACACGTCCCGAACCTCCGTCATTGCACTAACATTTATACTAGACGTCATAACACATCATAATAATCATTTGGCACTGTCTGGACATGATTGAATATAGATTTGTTTTTTTTTCTTTTGTTTTATTTTTATGTATTTTTAATTGTTTTATGTTTTGTTTTCTGTTTGTGCCAAATTGTGTTCTGTTTACAATAGCTATATGTTCTGTGTTGTGATGTCTATATATTTTTTTTCCTTTCTTTCTTTCTTTAAACAAGCAAATGAAATGAAATGTTTTTTATTTTTTAAAACAAACTTATCATATAAAGGATTGGAGCCCCTTTTAAGCTATTGAGCTTGTGTCAGGCGGCTCCGCTCTTCGGTCTCTTAAACTTATTTCTACTACTTATGCTATTTGAGAACGTGTGTGTGTATGTGTGTGTGTGTGTGTGTGTGCGCGCGTGCGTGCATGTGCGTGCGTGCGTGCGTGCGTGCGTGCGTGTGTGCGTGCGTGCGTGCGTGCGTGCGTGCGTGCGTGTGTGTGTGTGTGTGTATGTATGCGCGTTTGTGCGCGTGCGTGCATGTGAGTGCGCGTGCGAGCAGGGGTGTACGCGTGCGTGCGTGTGTGTGTGCGTGCGTGCGTGCATGTGTGTGTGTGCGTGCGTGAGTGTCTAAGTGATGAAGCATACTGCCTATATTCCCGTAGTGATAGTACTGTTTGTGCTCACTCGGTGCGCTAATAAAAACACCACGAGGATATAAATTGCGCTGTAACTGCAGTACTTTTTGCTTGTATTTTTATCGCTTCACCTTCGAAAATAGGTCACCTTACGTTAGATAGTTCGTTAGTTAAACATTGAATTGTTGCATGTGCAGTTTTCGCAGTTGCATACCGTTCTATAGCTGCGTGTGATGTGTGAAAATTGGTGCCCAAATCTGTATCAAATAAAACAAAAGTCTGAATATAAACAAAAAGGAATATTTATGTTGACTGGCCGGATGGCGCAATTGGTAGTGACCTCGCCTCTTACGCCCAAAGGTCGTGGGTTCGATCCCCACCCTGGACAAACATTCGTGCGATGAACACTTGTGTTTGTTCAGTGTCTGGGTGTAATATATGTATTTAAGTATATATTTGTGTTCCTCTGTTGTCTGATATCTGTAACACAAGTGCTTAAGCTACTTAGTACGGAATCAGGTCAACGTATGAGATGTTGTGAGAATTATTATTATTATTATTATAATTATTATATTGGAAGCGAACGAAATCCCTCACAATTTGAAACGTCTTATGTATCCGGAAACACTAAATGTCGGTGCGATGTAATTTTGCATAGTGACATCTAGTGGTGAAGGTGAGACTACTACCACCAACGATCCATGATAAATCGCTACCACTATTCGAACCATTACGCCAAGATCTACTACAAACTATGAAATTAACTATGATTTTTAGACATGATGTTTACTAGAGATGACTGATGAGACTTTCTATTTTTTTGTAATCTAAACTGATATTTTGGTTATGGCGGCCAATCTCAGTCAAATTCTTTACTTTATTTTAGACATTTTTAATGTGATTGGTGGCAAACGAGCAGACGGATCGCCTGATGGTTAGCAATTGCTACCCATGAAGGCAATGTGGATGTACAAGTCTTAAGGCCTTACCAACCTCTTGACTCCCATATTGGGCCCTCAGTCCTCTCACTCACTCGGCGAAACATTGCTCACACAGCACGTTAAGTTGTAATTCTTAAACTGAAGTATTCAGATGAAATTCAAAAAATCTATAAGTGCGATGCTAGCCTCTTAACTCTCAAATTTGGTCTCCGGTCCTCTTACTCAAGCAGCGTAACATTTCACTACACACATTAGGTTGTACCCCACCGAAGCATTCTGATGGAATTCAACTCGAATTCGTTAGTGCAAAATTGAAACAGTTTATTGTGTCGCAATAGCTGTTATATACCTACATTGGAATAAAAGCTAGTTTCCGTTGTACCGGAAAGCCGGTAGGCGATACACCCACGCCGCTTGTATGTGTAATCCGACCCTGGCTGTCAATAGATAGTGACTCGAGTGATCTGAAGTTTATTTTAATGTATGTCTTCTCTCTCTTCAGCCGGTCCCTCACTGCTGAGGGTCGTGCTCG
>CM032476.1:1010451-1032864 GCA_019059595.1 Marasmia exigua
ACACGAAATTTCAATAGTTCGTTCTATAGATAGTGACTCATTTCTTTACGTTGTTTAGATTTAAGAGATTTTTTTAACAAAATGAGTGACCCTCCCTCTTATGCTGAGTCTCTCGTGAACGAACTGATAACTTTGTAATCATTAATACTAACAATTAATTGATGTTGATTTAACCAATGTTCAGTGAGACATAGTATATCAACATTCATTTCTTGTAAAAATAATTCTAGCTCTAATTCTTTACCAGGAAGCCCCTGTATATTCTGGTGAATAAGATTTAAGATATTAAGATCCTGCTTGGTCAATATGTTGCTAGAGGCGTCCTCTATTGTCTTAAACTTAAATTTAAATTGCTTGGAATATTTTCCAAAGTCTGACTTAATATATTATTTATATTAAATGCTAACAAAGTAGCCAGTTCTTTTTTTACATTATAAGGCAAATAAAATGTTTTGCCAGTCACTATAAACTTATAATTAATAAATTTATTTGTGTCAAAAAACACAAAGTTGTCGCTATGACTAGTCACTAAATTATATAATGTACCTAGTATTCAATATGTGAATACTGTTATTTTTTTCTGGTAAATAGTGCCTAGAAAATGGGAAGGCACAAACAACAATTTTCTTTACAGCAATCTCTTTTAGGAGCGAAAATCCTTTAATAATGTCTTTCTTATTTGAATCTAGCCCATTCCCCATCATTAATATAATGATAGAGTCCTTATTATAATTACAACTAAGTATGCTATCTATTATTTTGGTAAGCGATGCATTTGGCAAACAATAGTTCATTGTTTTACAATTGAGTTGCTTGTGCAAAAGGGGACCATAGCCAACTCCTGTTGAATCAGAGAATACTAGTACATTATTGTTTGTATTCTTAGTACTAGTAGTAGTGGTGGTGGTAGGCATTGTACAATCCGGTAAATCGCTATTAGTATCTAACAGGCTATTTGGCACTTGGTGCTGGGTAGGAAGGCTGCCACCCTGGCTGCACTTACCTTGGTCTGTGCCGCTACTCAAAGTGGGAACCTGGGGCTCGTCTGCCGCACCCAGATCGCAGCTGCACTGGGCCATGTACCTGTTTGCAGCGAGGATGTGCTCATGTATCTGTCGCTGGGCAGAGGTATAATTTCCCAGTCATTACTACTAATGACCTCTCCAGACGCTGAAGCTGAGCCTGCAGTTCTTGAACATCGGGTCTCGTACCTTAACCTACTTTCTTTTAATTTTAAGCTATACAATTCTAGACTATCAATAAAATCTATACGTTCCTTTCTTAGAACTAAGTTTTGGTTAAAACATTTCTTTCTTTTAATTAATTTATTGGTTTTCCTTATGTATTTATTTATTTTAATATATTTTTTAATTTTATTTTTACTACTTAACTTAGTATGATTATTAATTGAACAAGGATGATCGATAATATGAGACATTTCCCGTCCAGCTGGTGACCCTATCAACTCTTCATAGAGGCTTTGAGTGTGTAAGCCTCGACATGGTTTTTTTTTTTATTTGTCCTCTTCATGCAGTCTGTGATGGTCATGTTTGCTTCACATAGCTCCACTTCAAGGTCCTGGATCCGAGTTAGGGCCCTCTGTGTGCTCGTTTTTGTTATTTCTGTTTTATTTTTCTTTTTTTTTCTTTCTTCTTTTTTTTTTTTTCTTTTATCATTTCTTTTGCACTTTATGTGTTCGACATTCATCAAAAACTGCTGACTATGTTGAGTAGGTGATCACGTTGAACAGTGACATCCATAAGCTGGGTGTGAATATCTGCCATTTCCGTTTTTAAACTGTGGTATTTATTTGTTTTATTTTATTAGATCTCCTCCTCATTTTCCTCACGTTCTCTAGAAGTTGACTATTGTCCTCCTTTGTTCCTTCAGTCCTCAAGGAGCACGTTCTAAGTTTTATTTCAAGTTGTCTGAAACCTCACTTAATAGTTTAACATTTGCTCATATCCGGCCTATTTAAATATTTTTTACCTAATAATAAGTATTATTAAATAGTTTATGTAATTTTAGAAGTAAGTCTACTAAGCATTAAAAAGAATGTTTAAGTACAGTATTATGTAATTGCATAGTAAAAATTGGTTCTTTCGTATGTCTTCAACCGTTTAACTACCTATTTATTAATTATTTATCAAGGGGGTGGAGATAACTGATGAAAATTGGCTGGAAAAGACTGTAATCCCTTCTGAACTCCGAAAGAAAGTTTTACACCAGGCAAGATTCAAGGCACTTACGTCAATAAGATTTTTTCAAGTGAAAAATATTGCATATATTCAGACGCTGACAGAAAGTAAGACGACATCTGTAATTCTTTTTACAAAGCGACGACCCGTTTGGATCAGTGGTAGTGAATGCTGGCTCTGGTGCAAGGGATCCCCGCACAGTACAAACATTTGTGTGCCTAAGCATTTCTGTTTGTATTGGTCTGCGTGTTTTCTAGATATTGTATGTATTTACAAAGTATTATATGTATATATTTATAATTCGGCGATATAACGTCACCCTGTCTCACACCTCGCTGGAGAGGAATGGGTTTTGATTCCTGGTCCTGAAGACGGACTGACATTGTGGCGTTTCCGTACAATGACTGCAACACTTGTATGTATCGGTAGTCTCATTCGGCACCTTTGGAGAGACTGTAGCACGGCCCAGGGTCTCGACAGAGTCGAAGGCTTTTCTCATAGTCCACAACGCTAAGCATAATGGCAGGTTATACTCTTCGGTCTTCTGTATAACCTGCCGCAGCGTATGTATGTGGTCTATAGTGCTAAAGTTCGAAACTGTTCACCACTCTGTTGGAGGACGTGTTTAAACTTCTGGACTGGGATGGACTTGGCATCAATATAAATGCACGTCTAAGTTTTATTTCCAGTTGTTGAATGGTGGCCTTGCGAGTCATCATTTTGGCAATGTGTACTAATACTCAAACCTGGAATTATTTACAAAGACAAGTACAACAAATGTTTAGATAAGAATAAATAGGTTGTTGAAAGAATTTATTCTTTTCACTAAATTTGAAATTATTTATGACGTTATGTGAGAATAGTTCTGTACCTATGTATTGTAAAATTAATTGATTATAGGTAAGTCAATGAAGTGATATTTAAAGGGAAACAAAATATTTGTTGAGGTTAATGGAGGGTAGAACTCAAATATTTAAAGAAATTTGGGGAGATAAAGTTAATATATATTTTACTCAAAATGAATAAAATAGTATTTAGGTACTTGTAAGTACTAATCAAATAGGAAGCACAGTTTTGTTGACTGATTTACTTTGACATTCGGGTGCATAACAGGTATTATGTAGGTACCTATATTTGTGATTATTTTGGGACGACAATAATTATTCAGAATGTCTGTTTAGGATGATAGTATTAAAATCATATATCAGCACTGAGCACTGTGAAATGTTTTAACAAGTAACAAAAGGGACAGTAAATAACCTGTTTGCAAACTCTTCGTAGGTAAGTATTTGAAGGTTATTGTTTGCATTAAGATCATTCAAACATACAAGATTCCAGTTATATCGTTATACCATTGTAGAAATATGTAATTATAAGATTAAATAACACTTTATACTTCCCCGGTTTGTCCGTTGTAGGTTCGAATCACTTTGACAGATTGCCTTCCGAACAATTTTTCGGTATGAAATTCCAGGAATTATCCAAGCTACAGGTTTGCGCACACTTATCCTAATTATTTGGCAACTTAACTCAGTAATTGACTTAATTTTGTTACAAAGTTTAGTGAATTACATAATAAAATTAATTTTAATATTATCAGCTGGCGATTTGACGTTTGACGCTTAGGGATGCCAGCGTAAATTATCACTCCACCTAGCGTCCACTACGTTAAATAAAAGGGGTATATAAATAACAATCAAAGAAAATAAACAGAGAATAGATACCGAGGGTCAGCCACGCTTCAGTATACCTACTGAAGCGTGTTTCGTCGAGTGAGTAAGTGTAACATACGGTCCTAGGTTGGCAGCAGCGCATTTGTGACTCCAAATGGTGTTATGGGTGCCTTGGGCGGGGGCAATCGCGTACCATCTGGTCATCCGTCTGCTCGACTGCCACCTTTGCCGAGCAGACGGACCATACCATCCCTGATTTGGTACGGTATAATCTACGCCGTACATTCTAGGTCACTGGGCCAAGGACACGCAAGCCCTCGTGGGGCAGAAATAAACTGACTCGGCAGGAATGTTTGTTCCTAATAAGGGGCTTACGACTACGACGAAAACAACAGTCTTTATTTACTTATATAATCTTCTTTTCCTAGATTTCCTAATGGATTATTTATTATTATGAATAGCTTACTATGTTATTTTATTATTTTATTTTATTCGGAAGACCAACAGCTGTCTTAATACAGTAGCAATTACAATGAATGTCTTAAAGCTAATAACAGGTCTTCACTGATAGAAATAAAGTAAGTAACAGTTGCACCGTGTGGTCCCGTCAGAGTAGAATAGGCCACCCACACTCTTACCGAGGTGTCGTAAAAGGCGACTAAGGTAAAGCTGCTGGCATGATCATCAGCACCCAGAGAAGGAAAACTCTGCATTTACATCAAAACCCTCGTCAACCCGTCTGCCAAGCGTGGTGAGTATGGCAATTACTCCTTATGTGATTGAGGGAGGCCCGTGCCTCAGCAGTGGGGACTTAAATGGGCTGATGATGATGAAGTATCAGTTTTAACATGCGAAGATCACGGAAAGCAACAGATCAAGTTGGCGATGAAACGTAAAAGTAAATTTAACAACACTATTACATACTGTTGCCGTTATTGGCGGCTGCCGCAGCCGCAGAACAGAACGAATACGAGTAGGTAGGTACTATGCCTAATATACTTTACATATCTTATGGTGACGGGTAGGGCACGCTAGCGATGCCAATCGATTTTGTTAACAACTAAACCGGACATCTTTTTACAATTTCGAAGCTCCAGCCTCTCGGAAAGCACTATAGTATACTATTTATTTGACACTTCAGTATAATAATAATAATAATTCTCACAACATCTCATACATTAACTTTATTCCGTACTAAGTAGCGTAAGCACAAGTGCTTACGCTACTTAGTACGGAATAAAGTTAATGTATGAGATGTTGTGAGAATTATTATTATTATTCAGATATCAGACAACAGACTTAACTTAGAGTTATCTTTTTGGTCTGAATTTGAATTACTTACCGCCAAAAACGGCCACTTATGGCGTTAATGCAAATTTCGAGTTCAAAAACCGATCAAAAAGTAATGCACGATTATTAAATAAATAGTATAAAGGTTTGCTTAAAGACTGGAGCTCTGAAATTGTCTAAAATAGAGGGAGCTAACAATTTAAATCGATTAGCGTCGCTAGTTTAGGCTACCTACCCGTCGCCTTAAGAAAAAGTATTACTTAGCTTATTAATTATAAGCTTATTTTTATAAAAACAAACCTTCAAGAGAAGAGTGTACCTACTCCTTTTTAAAAAGGCAGGCAACGCATTAGCGATCTCTCTTTTCGCGGATATTTATGGGCGGAGTTGATTACTTTTCATCAGGTGACTCGCTTGCTCGTTTGTCGCCTCTAGCATAAAAAAGGACAATTTAGCAAAAGATATTATACAAACAAAAGATATAATACAAAACACAATACTTAAAAAATGTACGAAAGCCACAAATTCCTGAAATTTATTACGCATAATGACGAAAAGAGGCCTCTTACGAAGACACAAGATATAAATAGGGTTAGTTAGCAGATATAGACATGCGACGGTATTCGTACTGTCTTCGTCCTCTAAAAGTATTTAGGTGACCTTTATTTGCCTTTTTGCGGGTATTACGGCGCGACATTCAGGCCAGCCGTAATCAACCTATGGCTGCCGGGTCTTTGCCATTCTCGTAATTTTGGGAAAGTTTTCATGACTCTGTATACTCATAGCTATACGCATACTACATGTAAATTATTATTATACTTATTAACAGTTTCAAAAGATGTTAATTTATGACGATTTGTAAGTGCTGTGTACAAGCCTATGCAAATAAAGAATCTTTTGACTTTGACATTGTTGATTGCCATACAGCAGGATTATTGGCGCAGTGGGTATTGGATCGCACTTTAAAGCGACGGGTGCGCTTTAAAAAAAAATAGGTAAGAAATTCTTGGTGTCAGCCCGGAGTCTGGAAGTCGGCGATTATGTCATTCCATTGTCAAGCTGTTGGTCCGGCACCCAATCCCTCTTCGGTCGTGTCAAGATGGCGTCCCATAGAAATATGTAATGAGTGTAAGGGAAAAGAGGGTGAACTTGTGTTTGCGCACAAACTTGAGCACTATAATATATTCTGCGTACGTGGGTGATCGTTGAGATAGGCCGCCGTAGCTGCAATCGGTTGGAGGATATTATATTATACTCATAGCTACATCTCTCTCTTGAGTCGGTCCCTCATGTCTGAGGATTGTGGTCAGCATCATGGCTGCAACTAGAGCGAATGATCTGCCTCCACCGGTTTCTATATAACGCATCTGATGCGCAGACTGACTGCGCAGAATTTGGAGGACGATAAGTCTTTCAACTGATCGGTCCACTTTCTTGGTAAATGGGCACGCGATCTTCTGCCTTCGGTGTTCCCAACCTCAATCAGTTTTTCCAGATTTCCTCTGCCATTGTGTGACCGAAATATGTAAGTAGGTAAGCATACATACATGTTTATTTATTGGCTCTTTGACAAAGAACTTCTAGTTTGAGGTAAGAAGTCACACTGTAATGCATTCGTCGCACTTTGTATGAATACTCTATGTAGGTACACGTATTCACGTTAAATTTATATGGCTTTGCCTACCTGAGTCTCCGTTGACGCACTAACTGTATGAGTTATATGTAGGTACATATACTAACCGATAAGGGCTGATGAAATCTAATCCAATGTACACGCAATACTTTTATAGTAGGACTTTTGTCGTATATACGTGAAAATACGAACTTTGATATTTTTAGGTAACCGGTAAAATGGTTTTCAACCCAGGATTTGCGTTGCCAACTCACTGGATTCCAGTGACTTCAATTCCTCCTTTCAGATCACACTATATACATATAACATCATCATCGTCATCGTCAGCCCATTTAAGTCCCCACTGCTGGGGCACGGGCGTTCCTCAATCACATGAGGGGTAATTGCCATATTGCCACTCACCACGCTTGGTAGACGGTTTGGCGAGGGTTTTGATATAAATGCAGAGTTTCCCTTCTCTGGGTGCTGATGATCATGCCAGCAGTCCTTAGTCGCGTTTTAGGACACCTCGGTAAGAATTAGGGGGGCCTATTCTACTCTGCCGGGGACCACACGGCAACGGCTATATATAACGAACAATATTATTTAAAATATGAAATAATTTGACACCATCTTAGATAACAAATTAACTAAATCTCGTTGTTTCTTTCCTCTACCCAAACGTCTGCACGAAATACCTACAAGCGATAAGAACGCCTTATTGTAGGTACGAGTACTGTCCGTTGTTGTACATGTATACGGTTTGTGTGCAATAAAGAAGATCTATCCAAATTTATAACTTTTATTTGCGAAATTGGGACAAAGGATTGAAATGTGGGAGAGCCACGCTTCGGCATGAATCGACCAGAGTGATAGCACGGCCTCACAGAAAACCGGCGTGAAGCAGCACTGTGCTGTGTTTGTGAGTGAGGGTACAGGAGGCCCTATCCGGGGGAAAGGGTGGTTTGAAGGTTGGAAGCGCACTTGTGTCCCTGCGCATTGATGTCGCGGGTCTCCATGGGCGGCGGCAATCGGCATCTGGTGATCCGTCTGTTCGTCTGCCACCTATCACATAAAAAAGAAAGATATTTGACCGATCATAAACTTTTGCTAAATGAATGACGAGCAACAATATTCTGATAAACATTCGAACTAATCTCCTGTTAATTTTTCACATGATTCATGAGATTCAGAATTTGCGTTGTACAAGATTAGACACATAATAACAAAACATGTTAAAAATGACGAAAACAGCAACTAAGCAATCAGCATTAATCACTGTCAAAAGTGGAAACTTTTAAACAAACTTTTTAATGCGGCTCCTCTAATAACGGCCGCGGCGTAAATATACATTGGGATGACGTTCGCGCGTACCAGCCCCTGGTCATTGAACAACCAGGTTAAACTGACCCCTGAAACGGTGAAAGCATTGGGTGTTTTATACCACTGAGGCGGTGAGTCAAAACCATGCAGGGTGCAAGCGATCCTGCAAAATCCATTTTTCACCTCCTCAGTTTTGTGGAACAGTATGACTGCAACAGTATTTTCTGACGGTGATGTCTAAGGGACCTTCAAGAGATGACGTATTCTTTTCTATCTCTCAGATGATGATACGGCGGTGATTACTTAACATCAGGTGATTCGCTTGCTCGTTTTTCGCTCCCTCATAAATATCAACTATTTATTATATTTTACTATTTATAATAATTATTTTATATATTAATTTATGTAATGTAATAATATTAATATATAAAATAATGTATATTTCTGCCATTCTCAATTTCATTTGTTAAACTTCTTTCTTCCTTCCCTTATTACAAATACGATATTTCTTTCCTCTACCCAAAGGTTGTCTGGAAGAAATCGCTACAAGCGATAAGACCGCCTTTATTGTACTGTCTGTTGCTGTTGTATCATGCTTGTATTTTATTTTTGTGCAATAAAGAATATCTATCTATCTATCTATCAACATTTTTTTAAACAAATTTTCCGTTCACAGCTTTACCTTTGAGTAAAATATCTTTTCCATTAGGAATAGGTATGTGGGATTATAAGAGTGAAACGGAATGGAAGATGAGGAGAATGGAACGGAGTAAGAGTGGAACAGAGAACGAGTGAACGGAGGGAATGATTGAGTTATCTGTGGGTGTGAGACGACGAAAGACGCGAATAGGCTTGCTCTGCGATTTTATAAAATAAAGCTGATCTTGAAGACCCTGAAATCCTGTGTTCTTATCTCAAGTCCCACAGGTATGTATTATCTGTTCGATTATTAATTTCTTGTCTCAATCTCAATTTTATACATGCGACTGTTGCATAGATATGGAACAGATGCGCAATAATGTTATGGTAGTCGCTGAAAATCAGCGTCGGGGTTGGTCTTTTGAATCAGCACCGACTAGTGCTGAGCGGTCGCCTGTTTGGAACATACAGGGATAATGTTGTCCTACTTTTCCTTTATATTTTGTGTCTAAGTTATGTTGCTAATTAAGTTTCCTTGTTTTGTATTGTGCCAAATAAAGTTATCATTCATTCATATTATCCTGTAGGTCAAAACCTTTTTTCATTATCTACCCTACTCTCGACTTTGTTATTAACAATCAGTTTACCTCAAACATCTTTAAAGAAGCAGGCCAAATATGCGTCCTCATTAGGAATAGCTATGTAAACTATTTATCTAATGAGGCCGCAGTCTCCCTCAATATGGAGTTCCCTGAATGGAAAGTTTTTCTTTTACATTAGGCAGTAAATGTTTTTGCTACGCTTTCCTTTACGGAAAACTCTGCAGAAATATAGGAAAACTTATTGATGAGATATTTTGTTGATTTATTACAATAATAAGACAGACTACTTCTTTTCATCTTTCAAACTAAAATCGAAAACCACTCAAGAATAATACAAGAACTTTAAGTTTAGTAGCGATTAGGGTAATGAGTTCAGTTATGGCAGGTAATGAACATTTCTCTACTAAATCACGTGAAGCGTAGTACGTATTAATATCACGTGAAAGGAGTATGCTCTAGATTGGATATCAACTTACCTTTTTCATCAGTAAAAATACTATTAACAGTGGGAGAGCCACGCTTCAGCATGAATGGGCCGGGCCAGGTAAGCAGCGCACTTGTGACACCACTAGTGTTGTAGGTGTCCATGGGCGGCTATAATCGCTTACCATCAGATGATGCGTCGGCTCGTCTGCCACATAGATCATAAAAAAAACTTATCTCTGCCATAGTGTTACTCATATAAAAATCTGAGGTTTACTTACACTGGTCACAGCTTCAATACACATTATAGTTATACGGTAGATCTTCTGGCCGCCAACAACATGTAAGGAAGGGTCTTTTTAGACTGGTCTCATGTATGAATTTGGCACTGACACAAAACGGTAAACATACGCATGGAATTTGTGTACTGAAAGTTGTAAGAGGCATTATGAACGAAATTAGAATTATTGCGACTTTTGTTGATTGAGATGAAATTGTGGCTCAAAAGGCTAATAAGACCATTAGAGAATAGGAACTCTTAAGATTAAGAAAGATCGTGGTGTATGATTAATTTTTGGATCTTGATTGTTTCTTCTGAAGAAATCCGAAGTTAGAAGACACCCTATACAAATTTTGGTTCAAACTTGGATCAATGACTTTTGTCGCCAGCCCCATAAACTTTCGTCTTGACTTGTCTCCCAGATGTCCACTGAAGCATGTGCAGGGGTAGTGACCCCATCGTTCAGCGGCCATTTGTGCCGAATAAAATCTTTTGTGTCACCCCTTTCCCTTGCTCTTTATTATTCCCTAGGTTATTAAACAATGTTGCCAACGAAGCATAAACTTCAGGTAATACTAGATTTAGTACATAATTTAACATTTAAATTCGTAACCTTTTCAATTAGTCAATAACCCACTAGCCATTATTTGTTCATTAACCCGTCAGCTTCGTTAACAGAAACCTAAAAAAGAAAAATCCTAAAAAAGAAAGTTGGTTCCTGGTGCAAAAAGTTTCTAATATAGATACGAGTACCATAATTTAGGTACCACTCTACCAAGCTCAGTGTGGGACGTCCACCTACGAAGTGAACGATACTTAGAATCGCAGGAACTCACTGAATGCTGTCAAAGAGTCCAGACAGTCAGGAATTCGATATAATATTCAGCCTCTCGCTCGGGTAATACTTAGTGGTGATGAAGGAATTTTACGATTTTTGGCTGTTATTTGATGATATTTTGTGGTTATGAAAGAAAATGTCTTTGCTTGATTTTAGTGCTATCCTTTGGACGGCGGTGAAGACTGCTGATAAAACAAATAAATCGTTTATTTGCCATAAAGTTTACAATCAAGAAACTTATAACTAGCGAACTCTGCACTAAGCTAGGCTTGTATCGCAGAGTCCAGACTACGATTACTTATATTATATTTTAAAAACACTGCTCGAGTGAAATAGGTAGTAAAATTAGCAAATAAAGAAGTCCGAGGTTGGTAGCAAGAACGAATTTAATATTTAGTGATAAAATTTGCTTTTAGGAAACCTTAACATTTTAGGAGAGTCGCGTTTGGGCTTATTTGGGTCGGGATCGATGACTCGGCTATAATACGTTTTCTCGTAAAATATTTTACGTAACCAGCTACGAGTATTTAGCTGACAAAATAGCTGTAGGTAACCGTAACTACATTGACAACGTACAAATAGATAGTTTCTTACCATTATTGAAGTGTTTTACAGGGGCTGATCAACCAGATACCTTCTTATTTAGTCACAACACATTGTAAACTAATCGTTTTCCTAATATAAGGTCGCCTTCTGGTAGTTACCTATTGTTTTTGTAATCCATATATCTCATTTCAACTTCATCAATGAAACTTAAGTTTAAACATAACTTTGATATTTGTTCCTTTCTAGTTATTTTTTTTGTTAACTTTTTATGTAACTAGTTGTAATGTCTGCAGAAGATTTATTGTTCCTCCTCGGACACATTTTGTTGGAGTGTAGTTTAGAACTGATTTATATTATCTTCCGTACTCGTCCGTAATCAGTGCGTCCTGCCCGTCATGACATACGGAGCCGAAACATGGACACTTACGGTACGGCTGGTCCACAAGTTTAAGGTCGCCCAGCGGGCTATGGAACGAGCAATTCTCGGCGTCTCTCTCCGAGATCGAATCCGAAATGAGGTGATCCGGCAGAGAACCAAAGTCATCGACATTGCTCACCGGATTAGCAAGCTTAAGTGGCAGTGGGCTGGCCATATTAGCCGCAGAACCGACAACCGATGGGGTAAACGAGTTCTAGAGTGGAGACCGTGTCTTGGCAAACGTAATGTAGGGCGCCCTCTGGCTAGGTGGGGGGACGCTCTGCGCAGGATGGCTGGCAAGAGCTGGATGCGAGAAGCCATGGATAGATCACGGTGGCGAACAATTAGAGAGGCCTACGTCCAGCAGTGGACTACGATAGGCTGATGATGATGATGATTATATATTATCTTCCTGTTTGTACACCAATAACTGTACTCTGTTATGTGTCATAATAAATAAAAATAAATATACTTTTATTCTGCTTTTGTGCAACAAAGAATGTCTTTCTATCAATCTTATCTGATTTTTCTAAAAAATCGAATATAGCAATTAGATATCAAGTTATTATTGTCATGGAAGAAAAGTGCAGCTTTGGTTTCATTCATTCATAAAACTAGTGGAAAAAAAATTATCATCATCATCATCATCAGGAACCCACACTCGTCCACTGCTGGACATATGTCTCCCCTAATGCACGCCACTGCTCCCGATTTTCGGCCACTCTCATCCAGCCCACACCAGCCAGCCTTCGAATGTCATCAACCCATCTTGTCGCAGGGCGTCCTACACTACACTTACCGAGTCGCGGTCTCCACTCAAGGACTTTACGGATCCAACGGCTGTCAGTTCTGCGGCTAATATGACCAGCCCACTGCCACTTCAGTTTGCTAATTCGGTGAGCTATGTCGTATATACCGCTTACGTACGTATTACGTCGGTTATGGTGGAAAAAAATTACGACTGCCTTTTAATGAGCATTTTAGTTAACACATGTTGAACATTTATGAATTAGACTCTTAGTTACGACAGTGCACCGAAAGTGCCATCAACGAAACAACGAAAGCTTTCTGTCTACCTCACTAAAGATACCGCGAGTATCGATCTAATGCAGCCGTATCCTTGCCCTATTTACCTCAGCGCATACAATATTCATATCAAGGCTTTCGCGTCATCGATTTTCGTCAAATGCATTTTGATTGTAAATTGATCGATTTAAGTTGGGCGGTACCGATCTACCGCTGTAATTTATTTTAGCGATTAAGATTTCGGATTATTTTTGTTTTATACATAAAAGTACAATACGAATCTGGAACGCGGGTCACGTGTTTCAATCACTTCGTCTTTCAAGACGGCCCCATTATTTGTGCGCCATGTCGTGCCTGCAAATAAATTGATGATAAATTTTATATTCCGCACTTTGTACTGTCCACTTTAGAAATACCTATAGGTATGTTATAAGTATTATTGTTAATGAAGCTTGTGACGTAATGTCAACAAACGGGATTATCATTGTTCACAACTCGGATACCTCACTGAATGAAAAGCTTGAATAGTCAAACGCAGCCTATCTTTGAGAGTAGCTCAAACATTTTGTTGTCTCTGTCATATGGTTGAAGTTTCAAGTTGAGAATATTCGAGTTTTAGAGTGCGGTCTATGGACTTCCAAAGAGCCATAGAGTTAACCAAACCGCAACGCATACAACGCACGCGCCGCATTCCCGACAGCTTCCCACAGGATTACAGGAGCAATAGGGTCTAGTTTGTACTTTACAAGGATCGCCCGGGACACTATCCCTCGTGATATGGTGTTTCGAGTCGTAGTTTTGCATAATCTTTTAATATGAAAGTAAATTTGATTGGCTGTCAGTTGAAGGCATCGAAGTATAGAGAGTGTTGGCGACAGACCTCTTTTATGTTTAATAAGGATTTTTATTTGATATTGGCTTCTTTTTGGTTATTCATATTTTAACGCCCTGTTGCTCTAGTGGTTTAAGTACCGGGCCGTGATCTCGGAGTCCTGGATTCGATACCTGGGTCGAGCGAAAAGTATATTTCGATTTTTTAGAACATAGCTCGGGTTTGTGATCACCGATCCGCATTTGGCCAGTGTGGTGAATAAGCCTAATCCCATCATAGTAGCGCTAACTTGATTTCTATGATGGAGGCCTTTGCTTTGCAATGGGACAGTGTTTATAGGCGGATACTTAGAGTGCTTTTGCTTTCAATTATCATTAAGATTGTCTGATGAGAAGGTGCTTTTTCTATTTAATGTAAAAGTTGTGTTTCTTTTATTGTTTTATGTGCTCAAAACAGTGCGTTTCAATGCTGCCGTCCCCTAGGTAAAATTGCCGTGTGGTCCTTGGCAGAGTAGAATAGGCCACCCTCACTCTTACCGAGGTGTCGTAAAAGGTGACTAAGGTAAAGCTGCTGGCATGATCAGCATCCAGAGAAGGAAAACTCTGCATTTATATCTACCCGTCTGCCAAGCGTGGTGAGTATGACAATTACCCCTCTTGTGATTGAGTGAGGCCCGTGCATCAGCAGTGGGGACTTAAATGGGTTGACCATGATGATGACGATGTTGGGTAAACGCCTCATATTCAATCGTTAACAGACAAGCGAACTTAAAACCTAGATCTACAGTCCACTTCCAACCACGCTTTCATTTCGTTCTTCACTCACTTCCATTAAGTAGTAGATCTGTCAACCTTCCTGGTGGTCTGCAAAATGCACCTCCATGAAAGATGCGCATGATTTATGGAAATAACGTTTCATACACTGTACAGTCGTGGGCGCGCTCCCGTTATAAGCTACGGTATAAACACTTATTAGGTACGTGTTAATGAAACAAAACAACATCGCACATCTGTGACGTCCGCCAAGGAAGGCGGCCAATTCCGTCGAGGACGCGAAACTGGCTCACTCCCGCAAATTCCGACGGCCGCCGGTCTCGAGGCGAATTTATTACGCCACTGTCATACCTATATCAATTAAACTACTTCCCCAAACTAACAAGACCTCCAAAGCTCCTATCAACCCATCTAAACTCTTCACCATTATCGACGAAGCAAGGGGAGAGGCAGATCTTCACAAACTGGACACAAACGCACATAACATATCGTCCAGACAAAAAAGACCTTTGTATTGAAATTCAATTCTATGCATCTGGTTGAGCCGCAGCTATGACCAGAGGGAGAGAGAGCTCCCCCTTATCTGGTCATCATTTTGATTTTGAATCTGGCAAACAAAACAGCGTGTTGCTATTTATGGAAACTGGGAGGGGAGACTATCGGGTTATTGCATACTTATTTTCTAGGATTTCATTTAGCTTTTAAGTGGTGCGTCTATGAGTTATTTTCTGAATGGATTATTTTCAGCGCGTCCTATTGAATTCTCGAAAAGTCCAAGTCCAACAAGTTTAAAACTCAATGGATTTTATAAATTCATCATCACCAGCCTATCACAGTCCACTGCTGGATACATACATCTCTAGAAATATTCGTCACTTAGGTCATCATCACACTAAGCTGAGGTATTTAATTATACTGAGTATCTATGAAAAAAAAAATGATTGATTCTTTTAGTTCATAAATTATGAAATAGTCCATAATTTATGCATTAAAAACTATGCCCAATTTTTGCGAATGTCAATATCATGAATTTTCTTATGGAAACGCATTTTACCGCAATCCTCATCATTATGGTTCCATATTTGTTGGATGAGTGTCACAAATTTAGACAGTGGCATTTGCCAGCGCGTAATAGGCTGAATTAATTTCCCACTATCTTTTTATACTTTGGCACAGCATAAATATTCTACATTTTTTTAGTAGCGATTTGAAAGCGTGGGCCTTGTGATAAACAGATTGTTAAATTTAGATTGGTCTGTTTTTGCCGACTGTTCATGTTTGGCTTGTTGACAGACTCGCTGGTTAAGGGACTAGCCTAACCTGGTTTATCATTATGATCGTCGTCGACTAATTACTGATATTTGATAGTGAAAAACATACTCCAAGGGTTGTGGGTACGATTCTGATCCTAAATCTTTTTATTTAAGAGCATCGTTCTTGTCGGTGTAGCAGCCTTCATTTTTCCATCGACTTCGCCAGCACCTTCAAGTCCTTGCATGTCATGATATTCACATTTTCCCTCGCGTGATGGAGATAGTTCCTTATTGGCCTTCTTCTTTCCTTTCTTTCTTCCACTTTCCCTTCCAATATTGTTTTTATCCCAGATACTTGTATTATATGTATAATACCAGTGCCCTGGGTAAGTATTAGCAATAGTAACAGTAAAATTACTTTAAGTGAGTTCTTTGCTGTCTTATTCTCATTAGGCACGACTGAATTCACAAATTACAAAAAAGTTCAATTCCGTGTGACGCTAACGTGAAAATTGCCAAATAATTGGTAGGCTCATTAGCAGTGGCGTAAACAAAAACGTGATAGGTATTTGAGTTTACTGTAGCTATTGGCACTTTGAACAAAAACATAGCCAGTTTTTTGTTCTTTTAAAAAACATCAAAATCAATCAATAAAATAGTTTTGCGGCTTTTCATTGTTGAAAATAGTTTCAACAATGAGTGTGAGTACAGTTGTAATTTTAATGCTAGCGTAAGTGTGCGCAAATAGAAATGTACACTTTGTGAGTATTTAAATCCGTCTGAAAATATAATTAACTTTACACTACACGTGTACAAATATTATGGAATTTCTCCCAGCACTTGCAACAAACGGACAGACGGCGAGCAGACATCTTACATAACCGCACTAGCCATACAACATTGAGATTCCCATCCAAACCTACCAATATACGTACTTATTTCCTTTGTCGGACTTTAGCTGGTTCTTCAAAACTGTTTCAAAATAAAGTCGACTGAAAATGTATAGGGACTTAAGATTGAGTTCGGCGTGATTGGTTTATGTGGCGTTTGAAGGCCAAAGTAGGGCGATGCTTGGCCGACCTTGCCGTCCACGTGCGTGGAGCGTGAACGCGAGCGCACACTTTGCAGTTAAGTTACATTCCACTGGTTTGTGGTTCGCTGAGGTGGCCAGACGAGCGAAGAAAGTCATCGATGTAAGCAAATACTGCCACATCGGTCGCACTGTTATAAACTGGCGATAAGATAACAAAATCATTATTTTATTAAATAATGCAGTTGGTCTCGCGTGGCACAAACCAGAAGCGAATGCTGTTCTAGATTCCATTTAGATCACAGTTCCAAAGACAGTAAGTATTTGCTGAGTAGGTATGATTTTTATAAGTTTCCATGAAAAATCTTTTGAATCTTTCTTCTGTAAGTGGTAATTATATTTAATACACCATGATTGTAATAACCATTTGTAAAAATGCTTAAAATATATAACATTAAGTAAAATATTCAAAAAATTACGAACAAATTCGACATTCTCTGAATCCGTTGACAAGAGAGCTACTACTTGAGGCTAAAAAACTATGTCCGAATTTCAACAAAGTATCTAATGTCTTGTTATTGCAAGATTTTCTTCAGTTTTAATTAATGTGAATGGAGATTGAAAATATACTTATGAAACTCAAATAGTTTATTGCTAATTAAGTGTACAACTAAGAGGATAAGATAAGATAAGAAACAATTTAATTGACTACAACACATTACACATAAAACAAAACAAAGAAAACAAGATACAGAGACTAAAAGTTGCGGCCAACAAAGCTCAGCCTAAGCATAATATGCTGCAACTGCCACATACAGCAGCTGCAGCGCTGGTTTTTTGGCTGGACCTTGTGTGACGCCTTTGCATTGAAAAAAAGAATACTAAAGAATGACATGCAATAAAAACAAGTAAAAAGAAAATGAAAAATTACATAGAGGAGATGTAACCCTTTACAGATGTAGTAGACTCTGAGATTCAAATCAAATCACAAGTATCAAACATTTTGTCACTGTAGCTAAAATTCCACAGTGACAGGTGGGTTTATAATTCTTTAGACAAGGTCGATTAGTTCACTCCCATGTAATTTCTCATCCTGACACGCGTTATGTGTTGTTTTGGTTTGAACACATTCCCTGCTTTATAACCCCGGAACTATAGATGTTCTACATTTAATGTTATTTGCGCGAAGATACTTAATTCAATTAATGGTTGGCTACATTTAGCTCTCGTTCTTGGCATTGGCATGAATGCGTTGTTCACGTAAGAAGCTGATGTACTGCAGTTGCATAATGTTTATCAGCTCGTAAGATATAGTCACCTTTGTCTTTTCATGAGACAGAAGAGTTTATTTACCTCATTTTGATATGGGAGTGGAAGAATTTGTTTCAACATTGGTTTCTTCTAAATCTTCTAAATCAGATAATCCGTTTTTTACTCTATTTTAAAATGTTTCTACTAAGATAGCTGTTGTTATGAAGTGTAGGCAAAATATTTTAGAAATTGAGTTAAAAATAAAAAAGGAAGCAATGTTTTAGCCATGGAGATGCCTGATGGTGATATAGAACATGATAGCATTTTAAAGGCTTAAAGTGTTATTAAGTTTCTAAAACCACTTGCCTATTTATGTTGTATCATCATCAATACGGAATGAATTGAGGATTTTTTCTCCTTTGGTATTATTGAATGACATTTTTTAAGTGATAGGCAGAGAAGACGGATCAGCTGATGCTCAGTGATTGCCGCCGCCCATAGACACCCTCAACACCAATAGTGTCATTAGCGCGCTGGCAAACATTTAACCCTCTTTTCTACCATGAGTATTTGGGCCCAAAACAAATGCGGAAGCCAAACACAAAAGGATTAACTATTAAAATACCAATTAATCTAAATTTATAGATTTAATCTGATTAGGTCGACACAACTAACCTTTTTATTCGCCATCGATTCCTAGTTGCAGATAAGATATCGTTCGTCTGTCGTCATTGATTGTGACTAATTACAAGATAAAGCGGCTTACGCATTTCTTGTTACAGAATTTCGTTACAGAATTACTGTTTCAAAAGTCATGGAAAGTTTATTGTTTATTTATCTTTTGTTTATCGACACCTCATCTTTCAAAACGAAGCTACCTACTTTATCTCTGACCAAAAAAGGTGGTTCAGTATTCGAACCGGATGGTAGATATTATGCTTATTGTAACTTGAATGCTGTGAAGCTCTATGGTTAAGCGTTAGCTTTTACAAAAGTTTATTTACTGCATTCTAGATCTGCAATGTATGTACATATATCTCGCAGCCATCTTGTTGAAACCGTGTCTCCTTTTCGTCCGAGACACGGTTGCGCGTGGTCGTGCGCTAAAATTTCTGCGTAATTCTTAAAAATAACTACATCCTAAGTTGACATCTAAAACAAGTGCGTAAAATTAAAAGTCGCGTGAGTGAACTGTGAATAATATCAGTGCAGCTGTGTCCTGACAACTCGTAAACAACATTCCATAAAGATTAAGCAGGACAGAAAATACGAATCACCGTTCACACACACACAGTGACCGTAGCCGCACAAGATTGCCGTAGCAGCGTCATACTACGAGTTCGACTACGAGGCTACGTCACCTTGCCTTGGTGCTACGCACTGATTTACCTAACATCTTGCTATCACTCAAAATCAGTTTGTTACGCTGAGGCGCGTCTACTCCTCGAAGCAAAATTCTAACTATTTTTACAAGCTTTTATTTAGTTTCACCTGTCCCGTTGTCTGTCGTTCTGTAATCAAATCTTGCAACTTAAATTTGATCCACTTCCCGGTTTCCGATTGAGCTGAAATTTAGAATGCATGTATAAATCGGATGACAATGCAATGTTATTGTGACATAGAGCCGATCTGATGATGGAGCTGGAAGGTGGCCATAGGAACTCCGTAATTAAATGATGCAACCCTATCGAGTTTGAGCTCATTAGAATCGTCTTGACAAGTACTTTGATACTATATGGTAACCAGGGTCTGATGATGGAGCCGGAAGGTGGCCATAGGAACTCCGTAATTAAACGATGCAACCCTATCGAGTTTGAGCTCATTAGATTCGTCTTGACACGTACTTTGATACTATATGGTAACCAGGGTCTGATGATGGAGCCGGAAGGTGGCCATAGGAACTCCGTAATTAATCGATGCAACCCTATCGAGTTTGAGCTCATTAGATTCGTCTTGACAAGTACTTTGATACTATATGGTAACCAGGGTCTGATGATGGAGCCGGAAGGTGGCCATAGGAACTCCGTAATTAAACGATGCAACCCTATCGAGTTTGAGCTCATTAGATTCGTCTTGACAAGTACTTTGATACTATATGGTAACCAGGGTCTGATGATGGAGCCGGAAGGTGGCCATAGGAACTCCGTAATTAAACGATGCAACCCTATCGAGTTTGAGCTCATTAGATTCGTCTTGACAAGTACTTTGATACTATATGGTAACCAGGGTCTGATGATGGAGCCGGAAGGTGGCCATAGGAACTCCGTAATTAAACGATGCAACCCTATCGAGTTTGAGCTCATTAGATTCGTCTTGACAAGTACTTTGATACTATATGGTAACCAGGGTCTGATGATGGAGCCGGAAGGTGGCCATAGGAACTCCGTAATTAAACGATGCAACCCTATCGAGTTTGAGCTCATTAGATTCGTCTTGACACGTACTTTGATACTATATGGTAACCAGGGTCTGATGATGGAGCCGGAAGGTGGCCATAGGAACTCCGTAATTAAACGATGCAACCCTATCGAGTTTGAGCTCATTGGATTAGTTTTGACGAGTACTTTGATACTATATGGTAACCAGGGTCTGATGATGGAGCCGGAAGGTGGTGGTTTTTAAGACCTGTATACCAAATGAAACAATAAAGATTCATGATTATGATTATGATTATTTATATGGTAACCAGGGTCTGATGTTGGAGTTGGAAGGTGGCCATAGGAACTCCGTAATTAAACGACGCAACCCCATCGAGTTTGGGCTCATTGGATTAGTTTTGACGAGTACTTTGATACTATATGGTAACCAGGGTCTGATGTTGGAGCCGGAAGGTGGCGACGACGCAACCCCATCGAGTTTGGTCTCGTTTGATTCGTTTTGACGAGTCTCTTGCTTTCGTCCCATATTAATTATATATGATTGATTGGATGGATGACCCAATGCCAAGGTGAGCACGTGCTGAGGGCTGAATGGCATGAGGGTGTATAAACATGTCTTGCCGCTAACGTTGCGCCTCAGGGCACCAGGGCGAACCCTGTTGTATTGTAGCCCTTTATGTTGAGGTCTAACGTTGACGTTGCTAAGGGACTTGTGATTGGAGCAATAGGTCACATCACTGAAATCATATGGCCGTATTACAGACGTGCTCAACTATACGATAGCGATGTACCATCGGTTCGCGTAGACTTTGGTAACGATGGCATTCACATAATACACCCTAAATCAGTTTAATTTCCTGCTAAATTTAATCACGGCACAGCTGAAAGAAGAATGCTCCCGATTGTCTTGTCTTGGGCTTCCACTGTGCATAAAATGCAGGGAACTACTGTAGATCATGCTGTTATTTATCTAGGCTCTAAATTGTTCGCTGCTGGTCAAACTTATGTAGCTTTAAGCCAAGTTAGGTCTTTAGCAGGTCTTCAAATCGAAGAACTTGACTGCTATAAGTTGACGTCGAAGAAACCTTGTAATGTTGATGCATTAAAAGCAATGGACAGAATGAGAAACGTTACAAATAACTAACAAGTGATTACATTATTTCAACATTATTGATATTTAAATCAGTACATATTACATATCATGTGAACGAACTACGGACTTCATAACGGACTTTTTAGTACCTCTATTTTTAATTCGAGATTTACTACGACGTAGTTCGCAGTGCGTAGCAGCGTTGCAGCGTACTAAAAAGTTAAAAATAAAATTAAAGAAAAAAAAGCCTTTTTAAAAACAAGCTTTTATTATTTGTTTATAAAATGAACTAAAAAGTTAAAAATAAATTAACTCTAAAAAGAAATACATATAACACTTTGTAACTTGATTGTAACCTTTAACGACAAATAAGCGTCTTCGTCTAGGACAAAATAATTTCATATTGTACAAATTCATTTAATTTTAACACTAAAACTTTTCACCATACATAATTATTCAATCTCGTACCCCTTCTTTATCATAGTCCCCATTTATAAATAAAAGCGTGTTACATTTAATACAACACAACATTTTCCTCAAGCTATCACAATGTAACACGCTTTCATTTATAAATGGGGACTATGATAAAGAGGGGGGGCGAGATTGAATAATTATGTATGGTGAAAAGTTTTAGTGTTAAAATTAAATGAATTTGTACAATATGAAATTATTTTGTCCTAGACGAAGACGCTTATTTGTCGTTAAAGGTTACAATCAAGTTACAAAGTGTTATATGTATTTCTTTTTAGAGTTAATTTATTTTTAACTTTTTAGTTCATTTTATAAACAAATAATAAAAGCTTGTTTTTAAAAAGGCTTTTTTTTCTTTAATTTTTCTTACATAAATATGTTGCCGATGCGGACGCCCGAAAAATCGAATCCCGTGCCAGATCCCGCTAACTCGAGTGATGGTTCCCCGAAAAGCCTTCCCTGTA
>CM032476.1:1032964-1066766 GCA_019059595.1 Marasmia exigua
ATTGTGACATTAAATAATGAGACGCTCCTTTTAAGTCTAACCGATATTTTTAAGAATCGAGAATATTTTCTTTAAAAATCTAATCGAATTTTTGTTGGATTTTTAATTTTAATTAACATTTTTTCTATGAATTTGAACTATCTGGATATAGAATACAATATGTAAATGTTCTTAGAGGTACACTATATTCATCTGAAAAATAACAACACTCGCTTGACGTGTCGGAACCACCTTCGTCACCAAGGGAAATTATCAGTTCTTGGTCCCTAATGCAATCTATGCAGACTATTTTGCACGAGACCATAATCGTGATTCGATGGTAAGATGGTTGCCATACCGATTACTGATTTATTGCGATTGTTTGTGTCAATCACTATGAGTAAAAATTGTGATTAGCGTATTATGCAATTCATAAGATATTTTATTGGTAAAAACTTTTTTACCAATAAAAGGGGGGGGGGGGGGGTTAAGTTCTTGTTCATATTAATTGGGTAAGATTAACAATTGTTATTATGGAAGAACTCAAAAAAAGTTAATATTTTTTACAAGTTATTATTTTTATATGTAGAAAGATGGATGATACGAAACGTTTTGACTGTCCTATTAACCTTCAGATACTGAATGGACTATAGTGCCTATGTTAATGATAATAGCCCAAAGAACTTCTCAAAGTGGCAGTAGGCAGAGGACACTGCGAGGAGGAATGTCTGCTATCTAACATAAAATGTATGAACAACACAATGGTCGAGTACCCATAATTTATCTCTGTAATTATTAAAAATTAATCAAATCGTAATTTTCTAGGACCAAATATCACGCAGAAATAAAAACTCTCCCCTTAAAATTTGTGAGCTTCCTAATAGAAATTTGATTCGGCCTAGATATTTACGCAATTAGAATTAGTTATTTATATGAGTTCTACCATGTACCTTATTTTTGAGTTTAAGAGTGGTACCGCAGCGCTGGTGCGCGTAGTAAGACTGCGAAGGAGGGTAGACCGATTTGTCTGCCATCTTACCCGCAAAAACTTCAGTTACTAAAATATCGGAAACTCAAAAATAAGGTACCTATATGGCAGAAATCCCGTTAAGGTGACGGGTAGGGCGTACTAGCGACGCCAATCGATTTTAATTTTTAGCTACTAAAGCGGATCTATTTTAATCAATTTCCGGGTTACAACCTCTCGGCAAACACTTATACTATTTATTAAATAACCATGCACAAATGTTGGGTCCGATTTTGTATGCGAAAAATTGATAAACGCCAAAAGTGGCCTCTTTTGGCGTGAATCAATTTTTCGCGTCCGCGTTGGTTCTAACATTTCTGCATGGTTATTTAACCTTAATAACTAATGTTAGTGACCATGAAAGTTTAAAACAATATATTTACGCAATGATTTGGTTTTTGAATAGTGCCAGTAGTTAGTAAGTAGAAAAAATAGAAAACGTAGTTTAGGCTGTAGTTAGTCTAAAATGTTAATTAAAAAGCAGTCGAAATTTTTCTCTGATTCAAAAATTTCACCCACAGGAGTCAAAGAAGGCGCCAAGCTCGTCCTCGACGGCCGCGGAATCAAAGTGCCCGGCTTCGAGAACGGTAACTTCGTCGGCCCCACCATCCTCACCGATGTCAAACCCAACATGGAGTGCTACAAGGAGGAAATCTTTGGCCCGGTTCTTATCTGCCTCTTCGCAGACACCCTCAACGATGCCATTCAGATGATCAACTCCAACCCCTACGGAAATGGCACCGCTATTTTCACAACCAACGGAGCCGCTGCGAGGAAATTCGCATCCGAAATCGACGTAGGACAAGTCGGTGTGAACGTGCCCATCCCAGTGCCACTGTCAATGTTCTCCTTCACCGGATCGAGGGGAAGCTTCTTGGGCACCAACCACTTCTGCGGCAAGCAGGGGCTAGACTTTTACACTGAGCTGAAGACGGTGGTGTCGTTCTGGAGGGAGAGCGACGTATCTCATACCAAGGCAGCTGTGTCTATGCCCACTCAACAGTAATTTTGTTATTTTAACACGTAAAAAATCTACGCTTTTCATTTAAATCAAGTAATGTATAGCTCGGTACATATAAGTAAGCTGCCAAGTTTTGGTACCTACCACTTACGTGACTTGTGCAATAACATTTTTAGTACATAAAATTCTAAACGCACATCACATATATGTCCCAAGTTGTACTCAGGCTTATTTTGAGTTTTTCATACATTTATTTATTGAAAATTCATTTTCAAAACTATATAGATATAATTTTAAAATGACCAAAAGCGTCATTTAAGCTAAAGTCATGTATCCCTAGTTATTATTGTAATAAAATAAATCGGCGTTTTTTTTATTACAATGAAAAAGTTTATTTATTGGATATCTAAGTTATATTTATTCATTTGTTGTCGTCATGGTAAAATCAAAATTACATAATCATATATCTTTATTTTTTTATTGTTGTATGTTTATCTATAAACCACTAATCTGAAAATCGTAGAAATGAAATAGAATTAAAATAACTTGAAATTTTTGCCATGACTGTGCCATTTTTTAACATGTCTTTGATACATTATTTAAGAATAAAAAGCATTTATTTTTGTATTATAAAGATCTATTCATAAATTAAGCCACTTGTCTTCCAAAATATATTTGTAAATGAATATAATATTCTTTGTTATTTGTCCTATGGGCTTCAAGTTGTTAAGCATGCATAATAAATATACTATTTGTATTATAAATAATTCCTTTTATTTCTGTTTTATTAGTATACCTGGGAGGGACAGTAACATGCCTTTTATTTTATGAATATTATCCATACAGGGTGTATCGATAAAAATTTACATCCCTACGTGATCGACTTTATATGAATATTATATATTTTTATAACAATTTCTAAAAGTCCTACAAAATTTTGTTCTGCAGAATGGTTGATAATATAGGTGGTTAAAGCATGTAAAATGTTAATCGGTACATCCTGTATAACGAATGTATTTTCTTTTGAAGCAAATTAATTTATTTCATAAAAATAGACATACCGTACGAACAATGCATTGATTTGATTCACACTCAAACAATAAAACTAATAGTTTAATAATATGACTCAAGTTCTAAGTCAAAACAGTTACATGATGATTTGTTATTGCACAGTCGTAGAATACGAAAACAAACACACCAGACAAAGGATTAGAGCGCTATCTCGGTCTAAACGACCGAGTGCGAAGGAGACGGCAACAAAACTCATGCGCATGTAGGATAAACGCATGGAATAAACATATACAGAAGGTGAGCTTGTTATTGTTGCAATCGTGTCAAGATAGGTTTTCATTGCTTACTTTTATAAAATCTTATACATATTAAGCAAGCAATTTATGTTTATATAGTACCTATAGATAAAGGTTTCATCATCATTATCAGTCCATTTAAGTCCCCTTGCTGGGGCACGGACCTCCCCCAATCACATGAGGGGTAATTGCCATACTCACCACGCTTGGCAGACGGGTTGGCGAGGGTTTTGATATAAATGCAGAGTTTTCTTTCTCTGGGTGCTGATGATCATGCCAGCAGCTTTACCTTATTCGCCTTTTACGACACCTCGGTAAGAGTAAGTTTGGCCTATTCTACTCTGCCGGGGACCACACGGCCAGATAAAGCTTTAAACTTACTAAATCCGCATTTTCAAGTATGTATGTGCGTTTGTATACAGCTCGGCGGTCAAGGAAAACATTGTAACGTAAGAATTCTAAAGCGTGTGTCTTCCCACCCCTCAGTGGGTAGACTGATGCCACTTCACTTTCCGCGGGTGAGGGCAGATCAATGACTCAGCAGTGGGGACATTAATAATCAACAGCCTAACCATCTTATCATCACCAAATGATGACTAAAGATAGAAGTTTCAATATTAGGTGCGATTGTGGTCAAGTGTTAGCCTATAGTGATTTTTTTTTTAATAAAATGACACAATATAATTTTCTTGCTTTTTAGGCACATTTAATCAGTAATAAAATAATACATATTGCAACAGTGTGAAGTCGGTGACGGGTAGGGCACACTAGCGACGCCAATCGATTTTAATTTTTAGCTATTTTAAATTGACTACCGCCAAAAGCGGCCACTTTTAGCGTGAATCAATTTTTCGCGTACAAAAACGGACCCAACATTTGTGCAATCAAAGTGCCCGGCTTCGAGAACGGTAACTTCGTCGGCCCCACCATCCTCACCGATGTCAAACCCAACATGGAGTGCTACAAGGAAGAAATCTTTGGCCCGGTTCTTATCTGCCTCTTCGCAGACACCCTCAACGATGCCATCCAGATGATCAACTCCAATCCCTACGGAAATGGCACCGCTATTTTCACAACCAACGGAGCCGCTGCGAGGAAATTCGCATCCGAAATCGACGTAGGACAAGTCGGTGTGAACGTGCCCATCCCAGTGCCACTGTCAATGTTCTCCTTCACCGGATCGAGGGGAAGCTTCCTGGGCACCAACCACTTCTGCGGCAAGCAGGGTCTAGACTTTTACACTGAGCTGAAGACGGTGGTGTCGTTCTGGAGGGAAAGCGACGTATCTCATACCAAGGCAGCTGTGTCTATGCCCACTCAACAGTAATTTTGTCATTTTAACAAGTAAAAAATCTACGCTTTTCATTTAAATCAAGTAATGTATAGCTCGGGACATATAAGTAAGCTGCCAAGTTTTGGTACCTACCACTTACGTGACTTGTGCAATAACATTTTTAGTACATAAAATTCTAAACGCACATCACATATATGTCCCAAGTTGTACTCAGGCTTATTTTGAGTTTTTCATACATTTATTTATTGAAAATTCATTTTCAAAACTATATAGATATAATTTTAAAATGACCAAAAGCGTCATTTAAGCTAAAGTCATGTATCCTTTTAGGCACATTTAATCAGTAATAAAATAATACATATTGCAACAGTGTGAAGTCGGTGACGGGTAGGGCACACTAGCGACGCCAGTCGATTTTAATTTTTAGCTATTTTAAATTGACTACCGCCAAAAGCGGCCACTTTTAGCGTGAATCAATTTTTCGCGTACAAAAACGGACCCAACATTTGTGCATGGTTATTTAATAAATAGTATACGTGTTTGCCGAGAGATTGTAACCCCGAAATTTGAAATAGATCCGGTTTAGTAGCTAAAAATTTAAATCGATTGGCGTCGCTAGTGTGCCCACCCGTCACCTTAAATGACGTCTCTGAGTGCGGCCGTTATGTCTAAATTTAAAATGTCAATTTAACAAACCTGGCACATACGATTCAAACTATGAGGTATACTAAAGAAATCATTTGAAAACTTTTATTCTACTAGAATACGCTTTTTATTATTGGTAAATTACATACCACATACTCTAATTCGTTATGTTACAGAATACACTTCAATCAAGCAAAGCTTTGCTGTGTCATTTGTTACGTAGGTAAAGCGCCTTCTGTATCACCCCATGCGCCCGTCGAAGCGTCCTTAGATTTAGAACTGGTTTTGTGCCCATTGATGCCGAAGCCAGTCGCATGCATTGAATGGACAGTGTCAGAGCCCTTGCAATGTAAAAGGAATCAACAACGCCAGTGTTAGTAAACAATTAACTTGTTTGACACCGACGTTCGGTCATATATCGTGACATCATAACAAACGCTTGTGCTACTTCCTGCGGCCCTTCTTACTTCAGCTGTGATTTTCGTAGAACCAACACGCGAGATGTGCAAATTAATATTTGTATTATTTACGCTGCTTATTACTAGTTGTGTATGTTTGACGCCTCAGTGCAGAAATGAGAAAGGGGAGCCGGTTGATTGGTGAGTATTTTTTTTTATGTTAATATTGTATTTTTATTAAAATATTGTGATAAGGACTTCAAGTTAATTGTGTGTATGATGATTACTTGTTCACTTCTGTGAGTCATGCAATTATGAGTGTTCAAATATTCATTTCAGTAAATAAGTTAAGTAAGATATTTAAAATATATGATCCCATTTTGTATTTACTATCAATTTTGTTATGTGTGTAACTAACTATGTACTTAATATAAGTAATTACGACGTTTTGGTCTCAGTTGAGAACTTTTCAAAGTTGGATATTGTTTTATTATGAGAGCCTTACGTTTCTTTAAATATATATATCTTTTTAATTTTCTTTAATTGCTGTTTATCAGAGACCGTTTTATAACAAACCACTTTTGATGATTTTTTTATACTTACATATCGGAAAAAAATGTTACTGAGTGATGATGGGAATACTTCTCAGGTAAATTCATAAAATAACATCTCGAGGGAAAAATAAGATTATTAATTTATATTTGTTATTAATAAAAAAATAAACTCGATAGCAAAAATTTGATTTAAGTTTGAAACAAATGCATTAACTTCATGCTTTGAGTTCCGGTCGATGACGTTCTGTTGTCTGTTTTTATTTTGTCTTCGTTTTGGCACATTAGTTCCACTTTATACCAATAGATGACGCTAGGTGTCGAATATATCGCGCAAGCATTTCGAGTTTTCGGATAACCTATAGTCTCTGTTTGTAGGATTGACCTTTTTATAAATAGTATGAATAAATAAATTATGTTCTAGGTTTTACATATACAAGCTACCCCGCGAGAAGAATCACCTGAACCCACTCGTGCGCAGGGGAGTGGCGTACATGCACCTCACGCCCTCAAAGCTGCGAGGTGGCTGGATCATGTCGGACTTGGCTATCAGCGACCCGCGCTCCATGCTGGGGAAGACTTTGGCGCCGCTATACAATGTACGTACTTTAGTATACGCGGTAGTGTTTCAAGCCAAGTTAAATAAATTAAAAATATTTGTTATAATACATAAATAATCATGCGCAGGAGCGGTGGAACCTAAACGGATAAGATCGTGTCCCATCAAAAGGGAGGCCGTAGGCTGCCATAGATTTTTCAAAACATATTAGTACCTCTAGCTCGGCGGTGGAGAAGAAGATCGTGAGGAAACTGTATACTTACGTTGAGGAAGAAATTTTAATGTGTGTGACGTCTTCCAACCCTCAGTGGGCTAAAGTCGTAAGGTCATGGTCACCTTCCACTTGAGGCTCGCACCCAGGGGTCATTCCCAGGGGGCGCCAATTTTTGGTTTATTTATAATTATAATAATATCCTCCTACTGATTTCGGCTAGGGCGACCAATTTCAACGATCAGCCATTTACGCAAGATTTATTATAGTGCTCAAGGGTGTGCGCAAACATAAGTGCACTCTATATTCTCTTGCCCTCATAATCCGATGGGACACTAGTGTGCTACGACCGGAGAAGGATCGGGCGGAGGATTAAAGGTTAAACGTGCTTTCCGAGGCAAATTGTAATACATACAGTTATAAGCAATAAAGATTCTGATTCGAATTCTGACGGGGCGGGGGTACAAGACCGCCACCTTCCAGACTCCGGGCTGACACTGGGAATTTCTTAAGACGACGGGTAGGGCACACTAGCGACGCCAATCGATTTTAATTTTTAGCTACTAAACCGGATCTATTTTAAACAATTTCGGGGTTACAACCTATCGGCAAACACTTATACTAATTATTAAATAATCACGCACAAATGCGGACCCAACATTTGTATGCGAAAAATTGATTCACGCTAAAAGTGGCCGCGGCAATCAATTAGTTTTGGCGGTAATCAATTTTTCACGTACAAAAACGGACAACAAACAACAAAAACGTTATATAATAAATAGTATAAGTGTTTGCCGAGAGGTTATAATCCCAAAATGGTTTAAAATAGATCCGGTTTAGTAGCTAACAATTAAAAACTAATGGTGTCGCTAGTTAGGGCTACCCGTCGCCTTAACTGAAAACCTCAGATGCAAATTTTGGCCCGATCCGGAGATCGAACCCAAGCGCCGCCGTCGCTTTAAGGTGCGCGACGCGCTAACCACTGCGCCAACGATGCAGTCTATATTTATATGTATATCATGAAAGTATCTACAAAATCTACATTAAATATATTTTTTATTTTATCTGTACTTATCCTCCAATTCAATTATACATATTTTTATATTTCTAGGATAAAAATATAATATCCTTGGTCTACAATGACCAGCCACCAGCTACGGAACATCAGCCTGACATTTTGCAATCTGTAGCGAATATGTACTCTAAAAGCAAAAGAGGTATGGGCAATGTATTTATTATATTATGTTCTCTTAATTACTACTGCTTACGGTAACTTTTACTCCCTTATTACGTTCGCGAACTAAGGATAGTCTCGGAACAAAATTTGCGCCAGCCCCTTTTAACATTGCGTACTGGAACGGGATGACATAAGATTTTTATTTTTTTAATATTTCACAACATCACATACATTGATCTGACTCCGAGATAGGTAGCTCAAGCACCTGTGTTACGGATATCAGAATCAACAGCGGAATTACAAATATATACATATAATACTTTTCTTTTGTAAATACATACTTATAAAACATACAAATACCCAGACCAATACAAACAGACATGTTCATACACACAAATGTTTGTACTGTGCGGGGATCGAACACGCAACCCTTGGACCAAAGGCAGCGTTCACTACCACTGTTCCAAACGGGTCGTCGTCAAATGACATGAAATTTGATAGGGTTCAATCACAGTTCAGTAAACTAATACGGTCATCTCAAATTGATTTGTCGTATTCACAACCTAGATTCAAATCAGCATTTCATAAACACGTCTTCCTTATTATTAGAAGAGTAAATCTTTAAATTGTTGTTCTTACACGATGTCACTTTCTTGCAGGAAAGAGATGAGTCTGCTTTTGACTTTTCCTACTCTTCTTTTTGTGTTTCCCATTTAAAATTGATTATATTACAAGCATGTCGTGGTAGCCTTTAATTAGGACAGCATCTTGGAATGTATATGTAAGTTTTTCCTTCTACCGTGTAATGATGTATGTTTTGTTGGCTATCCTTAAATAAATAAATAAATATATTTATTAGGGTAAAAACTTAAGATCGCGATCTATAATAACGTGGTTATAGTCCAACGTCGTTTATAGTCTACGGCTACCAGAGCTTCGTTATTTAGTAAAAGCTAGAAGTATATCTGTGCATGTTGTCTCCATTAAGGCTCAGCCTTAAAATCAGCGCTGCAGTGGTTACTGGCTGCTGCAATAAATGCTGAGGCTGCGCCTTGTTGGCCACAAACCATTGTCATATCCTACTTATCATATTTTGTTGGTTTTTGTTTTTCCATATACTTGTTTACTGCAGTATGTACTATGTTTTTATGGCCAATAAACTTATCTTACCTTATCATTACATATAATCACGACCAGCGAATATAATTATTACTATCGGGTGACCTGCTTGCTTTTTTCGAAAAAAAAAATAGGTTACCCATTTGAAATCAGTTTGATACCTATATAATAATATTCTCCAACCGATTTCGGCGGACTGAGGCATAATCAGCCACTTACGCAGGATATATTATAGTGCTCAAGTTGATTCGATTCCATTGTCCTCCTATTCCGTCGGAATATGAGGGCTATTCCTATGGAACACCAGTCTGACATGACCGGAGAGGGATCGGGCGCAGGACTAACGGCTAAACGTGCTTTCCGAGGCACGGGGGTATAAGACCGCCAACTTCCAGACTCCGGGCTTACACTGAGAATTTCTTAACAGAAAGCGCAGGTACAAATGTTGGCCCGACCCGGGGATCGAAGCGCAGATATGCGACTCAGTACCCACTGCGGCAATGAGTAACGATTTGATATATGTGATGTTTTCTGATATAGTTTTTTTTTTATTTTCCAGGCCAAACCAAACAAGGCGGCATAAAAAAGTTCAAAAAGTTCAAACTTGGCGACAAGTACTACGACGACTATGACTTGGCCGAAATGTGCAAGATGCACTCCAAGTTCATGAAGACTCGTGTGGAGAGTGGACATACGAAGGGCGTGCTACTTGGCGATAAGTTCACGTCGCTTTGGCTGGTGCATTCTGTGCCAAGGTTCCCGCCGGTACCAGACAGTAAGTGGTTATAGTAACATTATTTTATGCCAACAATAATAATGGGCAAGATGCACTCCTAGTTTATGAAGACTCGAGTGGTGAGCGGACATACCAAGGGTCTGCTACTTGGCGACAAATTCACGTCGCTTGGGCTAGTGCATTCTGTGCCAAGGTGCCCGCCGGTACCAGACAGTAAGTTAGTAACTTTATTTTATGCCAACATTAATAATGGGCAAGATGCACTCCTAGTTTATGAAGACTCGAGTGGTGAGCGGATATACCAAGGGTCTGCTACTTGGCGATAAGTTTACGTCGCTTTGGCTGATGCATTCTGTGCCAAGGTTCCTGCCGGTACCAGACAGTAAGTGGCTAGTAAATTGGCCCAACGTTTAAAAAAAAAATGATGGCGCCACTATCGCATACGTCATACTCATATTGATACGACATGACATGGGAATCCCTCAAATATTAATTTCAAGAATTGTATTTCTTTTATAATATTATGACAACCATATGTATTATACCCCTAGTAGAAACCGGAAGTAATATATTATATGAATTAGGTAGGTAGATATAAAAACTTTCGACTGGAATACGCATGTTCTATATCTAACCACATAATTGCGATAGTGCTGGTATGTGGTGTAAAATGTAGAAGGGTCAGAAACATACTGATTTAACATAGACATAAAATTACCAATAAAACATAAATAAGGAATTCGTAAATTTTATTATGTTGTAATTCGCAAAGTAAAAAAAAATGTGTACCTACACATGTTTTTTTACTAAATTATTAGTACCTTTCACCAAAGATAGTAAGTTATTGCTGTTATTAGACATCGTTTATTCATCATCGTCAGCCCATTTAAGTCCCCACTGCTGGGGCACGGGCCTCCCTCAATCACATGAGGGGTAATTGCCATACTCACCACGCTTGGCAGACGGGTTGGCGAGGGTTTTGATATAAATGCAGAGTTTTCCTTCTCTGGATGCTGATGATCATGCCAGCAGCTTTACCTTAGTCGCCTTTTACGACACCTCGGTAAGAGTGAGGGTGGCCTATTCTACTCTGCCGAGAACCACACGGCTCATCGTTTATTATGAACATTAATTGAGTTTTAAATATATTTAAAGAACGATACGAACCTAAGGGCTTTAAGGGTCTTTTGATTTTGTGGTCTTGAAGTACTAAACGAATCGATTTGTACTGAGACTTAAGTTGTAAATAATCTAAAGCAAAGCTTCTTTAAATTCATATGTGGATGTGAAGCAATGGGTTTGTTTTTTTCAAATAAAGAAACATACGACTACATTTTTCACTGATATATTATACTAGCTTTCGCCCGCGGCGTTGCCTATGTAAATAAATAAATGAATGAATAAAAATATCTTTATTCAATTTAAGTCCATGCAGAACATTTATGAATGTCAAATATTATAATCTACCACTCATTCGGAATGTCGATTTTTACCGAGAAGAATCAGCAAGAAACTCAATAGTTACTCTTTTCAAATAATATGGTAATTACAATTTTATTTTAAATTAGAACAGGAATAAATACATTAGAGGAAAAAATTATGAATGAACTTAACCAAGAGTACCGGTCATCAATAATTTTTTTAGTAACTTTCTGATTAAACATTCTATTACTAATCATATTTTTTTGAAATATTAAACATTTTGCCAATCCTACAAAAAATCCAAGATTGGGAAGCAACCTTTTTTTTTTGTGTGTAAGCGATGAGTATTTATCGAGTAAGGTGCTTCTTGTGTACAAACAAATACAACAAAATGTATTGAGATATACGGTAAAAATTATTTATTTATTATTATTATTGCATTACATATGACTATATGACTAGGTATGTGGTAACATTACACAACCAAGAAGACAGATGCGCCCTTGGTTAGGGGCATCGCAATTTGGCATAGAGGAGGCAGACTTTTCTTATTTTTATTTACTTGGTATTTGCTTTTGATATGTTATTCTTCTTACGTAATAGTAATATTTGGAATGTGCAATTTATTTATCATCCACATGTACTTATTTTTCTTATACTTTATCCTGTAAAATATTCCGTTCCTGAGTAGTAGCATTTATGAGTAAGTAAATCTTTTTAATAAATGAATAAACTTATTGTAATTATTTTCGTTTTTTTATGTATTTTGGCAATTTATTATATAATTTGATCGACTATCGGGTAAGGTCCGAGCTATGTAATGTTGAATTTAGAGTTTTATTTGGATAAGGTTATTTTTAATTGCGAGTTATAGAATGACGAGGATAACTCCTATTTTGTATATAAAAGTGGTTTTTTTCTAATAAATTTAAAATTTTTCTAGCAGGTAATGCAGGGTAGGTTAGATTTTTAATTTTTTTTTGAAGTGAGCCTACAACTTTCTATCTGTTTTATGTTTGTAATTATGCGTATGCACTTTTTTTGTAGGACTAGTAGGTCGTGTGCATGGTACTATTAACCCCAAGCATCACGCATAACTGAGCCAAGCAAGGCATAAGCGTAGTACATCGTGGTAGCAGTTTTGTAGCGAGTGGATATTTTTAATTTCTCTTAGGGCACAAATGAATCTAGATAGTTTAGTTTTATTGTGTCTACGTGGGCTTTCCAGTGATGTTTGAATCTATAACTATACTAATAGGGGGAATGAACGGGACATTATCTAACTTTATATTATCATAGGAAAGATTTATATTTAATTCAGTTTTGTTGTCGGGTCTAAATTGCATTAATTTCGTTTTTACAAAGTTGCTTCCAAATTTATGATCCTTCAGCCAATTCTACAATTTTAATTTATGATGTTTAAAATTTTTGTATCTAAATTTATATTATTTGTGCATGAAGTAAACAGAGAATCCGTCAGCGAACATGAACAAGTCCCATCCAATGATCTTGGGAGATCGTTTATGTATATAATAAAAAGAGCCACCCGAGGACACTTCCTTGAGTATAGATCCACCCACTAATTGCTCGTGTGACCTAACGGGCTTAATTTCCTTTGACTTCGAATCTAGTGATCAATTTGGACATACTGTTTTACTTCTCTGAGGAGTCACGTGATCTAGGCCGTAGATGGCACGGATGGTAACTGGATCCGCCCAGTAGTAGAACCAATGACATCAGACTATAAAAATTAGCTAAAATAAACCAGTCTTCGCTGTCAACGATATCAGTTGAGATTCCTTATATTTCAACTGCATATGCAGCTGACCTAATCTTCCTGCCAAATCAGCAATATGAGGGCTCCCATTGCAATTTTGCATCATAGTGATACCTGAAAAAAACTGTGGAGTTTTATGATTTCGATCAAAAATCAAGGTTGTATCGTTAGCAAATAACACTATCTCACATAAATATTTGGTATAGTAAGGAAGGTAGTATTCGTTCCCATTGGAACCTGCTATTTTTAGGGATAAAAGGTGATCCTAGATTGTTCCCCTGGTTCTAACCTTCCTCTCCAGTAACTTTCAGCCAAATCGGTCGAGTCATTCTTGAGTTATAAATAGTGTAACTAACACGACTTTCTTTCATAAATATATAATTATAGATTATTATCCCACAGTTCACGGGCTAAACGTGAGCGGGTACGACTACCCCACCACCGGCATGAAGTACGGCCAGTCGATGCTTTGCGTGTCCGTGCAGACCTCCACCCTGAACCAGATCGCCACGCAGCTGAAGTACAACGAGCCCTTGATCTCGCACTTCCACATCCCGCAGGAGTTTGAGAGCGAGCTGCCCAACCTTGTCGATGTTGTGCATAACAAGACCATTGATGCGTCTCCTTGGTAACTATAATACTGTAACACTGCAGACTTCCTTCCATCAGATCAAGCACAAAGAGTGATGATCGTCTGCTATTACACCCCTGAGGAGTTTGAGAGGCGAGCTGCCCAACCTGGTCGATGTTATGCGTAACAAGACCATTGATGCGTCTCCTTGGTAACTATAATACTGTAACACTGCAGACTTCCTTCCATCAGATCAAGCACAAAGAGTGATGATCGTCTGCTATTACACCCCTGAGGAGTTTGAGAGCGAGCTGCCCAACCTGGTCGATGTTATGCGTAACAAGACCATTGATGCGTCTCCTTGGTAACTATAATACTGTAACACTGCAGACTTCCTTTCATCAGATCAAGCACAAAGAGTGATGATCGTCTGCTATTACACCCCTGAGGAGTTTGAGAGCGAGCTGCCCAACCTGGTCGATGTTATGCGTAACAAGACCATTGATGCGTCTCCTTGGTAACTATAATACTGTAACACTGCAGACTTCCTTCCATCAGATCAAGCACCAAAGAGTGATGATCGTCATGCTATTACCACCCCTGAGGAGTTTGAGAGCGAGCTGCCCAACCTGGTCGATGTTATGCGTAACAAGACCATTGATGCGACTCCTTGGTAACTATAATACTGTAACACTGCAGACTTCCTTCCATCAGATCAAGCACAAAGAGTGATGATCGTCTGCTATTATACCCCTCAAGAGTATGAGAGCGAGCTGTCCAACCTGGTCGATGTTATGCGTAACAAGACCATTGATGCGTCTTCTTGGTAACTTACTGTAACAATGCAGACCATCATCCAGATCAAGTACAAAGAGTGAAAATTGCCTATTTCCACACTCCGCAGGAGTTTGAGAGCGAGCTGCCCAACCTTGTCGATGTTGTGCATAACAAGACCATTGATGCTTCTCCTTGGTAACTATAATGCTGTAACACTGTAGACCTCCTTCCACCAGTGATCTGGTGAACCGATAAACAATCTTTGTACTTGATAGTACAAAAAGTTTTTGTCGTTACACTCACATCTTGCAGAGTTTGAGAGCAGCTGCCCAACCTGGTCGTATTTTGTGGCATTAACAAGACCATTGATGCTTCTCCTTGGTAACTATAATGCTGTTAACACTGTAGACCTCCTTCCACCATGATCTGGTGAACCGTTAAAACAATCTTGATAGTACAAAGAGTGGTTTTATCGGTTATCACCACATCTTGCAGGAGTGTGAGAGCTCGCAGCCCAAACTGGTAATTTTGTGCTTTATACAAGACCATTCATGCTTCGCCTTGGTAACTATATGACTGTAACAATAACTTTTTCAATCCCCTCACTCGTCTTGAGCGTGCAAGGTCCGTCCAAGCTGTCGATTTGGAGCCTGAAAAATGACTTGCAGTGTGACCTTCGCACCCCTTTAACATGGAGCCAGACCACTAAATTAGATAATTACCACGTTTCCCGAAACTATCCGAAACGAGTGTAGGTTTTGCCCTCACGATGTTTTCCCTTACCGCTGATCTAATAGTAGAAATATGCACAGTTTTGAAAAGTCCAGATTTGCATGCTCGGATTCGAACCACGACCCTCCGCACGAAAGGCCCGTTAATATCCACTGGGCTACCATCGCTCCTACAGTTAATTCCATTATTTTAGAAATTAATATGATATTTATTTCATTATGTTACAGGTACCATATAGAAAGTTTCGAGACTCTAGTCGGTCGCAAGTTCCTGTCTTTCGCGAAGAGTGCGATGTTCAACGACGATCTGTACAGCGGACTGGTGGCCGAGGTCCTGCAGTCGGACTTGCTAGTGGAATCCTGGACCAATGGCCCTGGGACCTTGGACTCCGAGTGCAGTAGGAACTTTCAGTAAGGTTTTTTTTATTCACGACCAGCAACAACATAAAAAACAAAGACACTCATCGGTGATGACGTACTCTCAGAGGCTGGCTTACAGAGCCTTGACCACAGCAGACGTGTGGCAAGCCTGTTAGTCTTCTACCGGATTCATTTTGGAGTGTGCGGAGGATCTGCATAATTTGATCTCCCCTAGCCCATACCATCACCGGACAACAAAGCGCGGCGAAGGGTTTCATCCATACGTTGTTGTCTTACCCCTTATCTGCACAAAGCGATTCGCTTCCACACTCTTAATGCGGACAGCTGAGGAATGGAACTCCTTGCCAAGGTCTGTTTTTCCGGTCCACTACAATGTGGACATCTTTAAGGCAAAGGCTAATGTGGTCAAACGTTGGCCTATAGTTCATAAAAAAAACTAAGTTAGAAGAATGATAACCCGTACGTGGACCTCACTGCCGAACGTGAACAGATAGTTTCTCAGAATTGTGGATGGACTTACCTACAATATTTAAGATACCTGATGGAGGAACTAAAAATTTTAGTTCTATGTTTTTCCTCGGGACTTATTCCGTGGCGTGGACTCTAAGCTAAGTTCTGCAATGGATAGACATACTTTATTTTTATGAGAAAGGGAGGCAAACGAGCAAGCGAGTTACCTGATGGTAATTGATCACCGCCGCCCATGGACACCCAGCCACACCAAAGGAGGAGTGCCGGTCTTTTAGGAAGGTATAAGGCTTCCTTGAAGATCTCAATGATTTTTTTAAATTGGGTTGAGAGAGAAATGGGACGACTGTATGGCCGACACCAAAGAGTAAAGTAATATAACCGACGACTGTGAAAGTCGGTAAAGACGTAGTAAAGACGATTATTTATAGAAAGCTCTGTTCCCGAAACCCTGGGTGTAATATTTTTATTCTGTCCCACACAAATATATACTTAAAAACATATATGAACACACTGAAAACAAACACAAGTGTACATCGCACGATATTTTGTTCGAGGTGGGGATCGACCCACGACCTTAGAATAATAGTACTTACGTGCTAAAACACTTTTCTCGTCCGAGATCGAATCGAATGAGGTGATCCGGCAGAGAACCAGATCGACAATGCTCACCGGATTAGCAAGCTTAAGTGGCAGTGGGCTGGCCAATTAGACCGCAGAACCGACAACTCGAGGGGTAAAACGAATTCTAGAGTGGACACCGCGTCTGGCAGCGTAATGTAGGCGCCCTCTAGCTAGGTGGGGGGACGATCTGCGCAGCATGGCTGGCAAGAGCGTGGATTGCGAGAAGCCATGGATGATCACAGTGGCGAACAATTGGATAGTCCTACGGTCCAGCAGTGGACTGCGGATAGGCTGATGATGAGGATGATGATGATGATGATTAAACCTTTTCTTTCTTATAACTAGTTATATTACTTTATTATTTCCGAGAGTGCGCAATATTCCCCCCGAAAGAGATTAAGTTTCCCAAATAGCTAAAATGTCTTTACACGGCTGTCGCACAACGACACTCCAAGTGGGCCTGGCCGTAGCGCACAAGATGCACACGACGCCGAAGACAACGAAGGTGCAGCTACTGTGTGTGTGTGGGAGATATCAACCGAGCGGTGAGTTTGTAACGTTCATGACCCCTGTCATCTTTTTATCGACATTGAGCTCATTGTCGATAAAAATTAGCTAAACTTACAAATCAACATTTAGCTTTTATATAACAGACTACAAATGATAAATAGTATGTCCTAAATATTCGTTAAGGTGACGGGTAGGGCACACTAGCGACGCCAATCGATTTTATTTTTTAGCTACTAAACCGGATCTATTTTAAACAATTTCGGGGTTACAACCTCCCGGCAAACACTTATACTATTTATTAAATAACCATGCATAAGGGTTGTAACCCCGAAATTGTTCAAAATAGATCCGGTTTAGTAGCTAAAAAATAAAATCGATTAGCGTCGCTAGTGTGCCCTACCCCATTGGTGGTGGCATTAGCTTACCATCAGATGATCCGTCTGCTTGTCGGCCACTTATGACTTACTTACTTCGCTGGCTCAACGACCCGAACAAATCTTGGCCTACGAAACAAGCGATCGTCACTTTGGTCGATCCTATCACATCAACCATATAAAAAAAAATCTCTGAGTCAAATTGCCCTTGGGCCTCTGACGTGGTAACCATTATAAAAGTGACGGGACCGGAGGCTTAATATGCCCTTCATAACTTTTTAGTTCAAGCCTGTAATAACTGATGATTAGGTTAGGTATATGCGAGGTAGAGGGAGTTGATTTGAATTTCAAAGAAGCATTTGAGTTTACAGGCCCATAGCTCTACCGCCAAAAAGTCGACCTTTCTATAGTTCGCGAGACGCAGGGGGCACGGGAGTGCGCTCCAACCAATCCAAATTATATTCTGTTGGGCCAAGCAATCAGTCGGATGTCGACAGGTCGCCGATACAGACCAATAATAAAAAAAAAATGACGTTCGTAGCCAGCAGGCGACGACTGCGCGAGCTCCAAAGAGAACTAAAGAAAAGTAATAAAAAGTTACTTCCTAATACGTACATAAATTAATTATTTAAATTGTAAGAACATTGCAAGGCCTTGTTAGGTGTTAAGTATTTAACTACATTGTATTATTTTCTAGTAAACTTTGTACCACTTAACATGCAATAACGTTTAAATGATTTTAACTTTTTCGGATTGGTAAAGCACAGTCCGTCCCCCGCTGATTGGCCCCAAAGTGAAAATAAACTTTTTGATTGTCAAGCGGACTCCGCATTCCACCCCCCCCTAGCACATGGGAAGTCGACTTTGTAGGCGGTAAAGTATAAACACTTTCTTACAATTTTCGTCGATATTCGGCTTATGAAAAAATATCCCATTTGACACAAACGCGATGGCCCCTAGACATAGCCTTCCCGAAACAAAATAATCTTGTACAAGTTTAATCTTATACTATACATAGTGCTGGTCCTATCCGATGTCAATTACAATTTATCAATAAATTCCAAACAATATAAAAATAAAATAAATTCACAAAATTCATCATCAGCCCATTTAAGTCCCACTGCTGGGGCACGAGTGCCTCCCTCAATCCATGAGGGGTAATTGCCATACTTCACCAACGCTGTCAGACGGTTGGCGAGGGTTTTGATATGAATGCAGAGTTTTCCTTCTCTGGTGCTGGGGGATGATCATGCAAGCAGCATTACCTTAGTCGCCGGGGACCACACGCCGGGAATTCACAAAATTTAAACCCTCAAAACACTTTCTTATTAGTAAAGCTACTACTCATAATGAATACCTTGACGATTAAAAAGATTTCTCTGATCGGTATTTTAAAAGCAGTTAAACATTAATTATTGATGAAACTATGTTTACTTTCGCCGATATCCAACCTATAAAATCTCTGCCCCTCTCCTCGTCTTCCGCTTTGCTATGTCTGTCAATGCTCATATGATGTAAACATGTGTTCCTGTTGTAACAATCTATAAAAAATGTACGTACCAAGTTGACGAGAAATATCTTGTTTTCCAGTTACCACAAGAGTCCGCGCGGGCGGGCGGCACAGTGTGTACCTCCGGGCCAATACTTTGGGGGCAATTCGCACATCTCATCGAATCCGTTCAAACGTGTAATTAATACTAGGACTAGACTAACTGTGCAGTAAACAAGGACTGATCCTCATAGGGCGGTAGGTAAGACTTATTGTGATGCCGTGAATATCCGAGGCTTGTAGGAACAATTAAATACTTATATAAATTAATTCGATACTTAGTTACCATGACGAATATTAATCAACATAGCTCATAATTTACATAAGTGTATGTAAGTGATAAATGAACTAAGAATACGTTCCAATTATAGATCAATACTAAAGAAGTAGATAACTTCATTCATACAAAAATAATTTATATGGCGTTGTACTGTTTCTTATACTCGATACAAAAAATACGGAACAATGTAATTATCATCATCATTATCATCGTTTTTGTCAAGATTGACTTTCTTACAATATAAAATCAATTTTTATTTAAAAAAGGCACTGTGACGTACAAAAATATATCTGACCAATTTTCTGTCCATGGAAGTTTTTACTAGGTAACCCTTATTGTATCTCTGATCGCCAACTTTACAAACGACGTAATCACACATAAATCGAGGGTCCGACACCTAAAAGAATGTTAAAGTAACTGCTTCTGAATTTAAAAATAAGTTATATTAATGTAAGTTTATAAAAATGACAATTTGATGTAAAGCCCGTTATGACGTCACAATATTTGAATTAATTTAGTACAATATCGGTTTAGTTTTGTGGTCATGAGTCTGTGATCATAGGATATGAATAAACGTAGTTTATAAGCTTATAGCGTTATTATTATTTTATTTGTCTGTCCAGAAACGTAAACTATGGAACCTATTATTGGTTAGATTTTCGATATTCGAATTTTCTGATATTATAAGAATAGCAGAAAATTCAAATTTAACGGTTAATTATTAACTTTAAGTAAATAAAATACTTACCGTAATATCAATGTTACTATACTATATACCATATGAATCCCCATTATATGCGTTGATAATCAAACGTTTTCTAAAAAAATGGCGAGATTTTTAATAGCATTCGCGAGTGATTTAATACCGAGCTATGTGCTGTCTCATACACTACTTTATCTACACTCATGTTAATAATCTTCAAAGTAAGAAATCATAGGGAAATACTATTGACAATCTATACATACCTGAAAAACGTAATTCGCGTAGCGTAGCATTTATCGTAATTTTCTTTATCGAACTGTCACTAACGATGCTCTTTCAAAGATGTGGAGTGGAGTCAAAACCTCAAAAATCCTATAGATTCAGACATTCGTAACAAACTAATGATTTTATGTAAAGAAAATAACACTAAATAAACAAAAGATACTTATAATCATCTTTGCGAACATTGTCGGTCGCATGTTGTTTAATGGTATCACAGGTTATTTTATAATTCAATATGTAACCATGGGAGAGCCACTTTTTAGCATGAAGGGGACGCTCGAAACCGAAATGCTACAATATCCTCACAGCAAAACCGGCGTGAAGCAGCACTTTGCTGTGTTTCGCTGCTTAGTGAGGGTAACGTAGTCCAATCCTGGGGTAAGGTGGTTTAAAGGTTGGCGTGCACTTGTGAATCCACTGTCTCGGGGTGTCTATGGGTGGCGGGGCAATCGCTTACCATCAGGTCTGGCCGTCCTGCTGTCTGCCCCTCAATAAAAAAAAAACCTGATTGGCAGTAATAAATGATGATATCTTTGTCCCTAATATTGTCGTTTAAGACATTTGCCTTTGCATAAGGTAGGCAGCTGTTGCATTAAAAGTGCAAAAAAGATAATAAATTATGCAACAGCCAATTTTTTGATTTTCGTTAAAGCTATCAATATTATTGTAAAGCCTGTCAAAATGTTTACTTATGATTTCATTATGACATTAGTGTAGATAAATGCATTTATGAATCTGTGTATTTATTTAAATTCTTATATTTTTTCTTTATTTAGTACTTATTATCTACTATTTAAGTACTGACTGTAATTTAAAGTGTAAGTTATTTAGCTACATATTTTTCTGGCTAGACTAAAACGTTACGTTATTTTTTTTCAATAAAATCGTCGAGAGAATCCAAAAACATATCGCTACTAAAAATATTTAATATTAGTGTTGAAAGGTATTTTCGTTTGATTGTAAACAATTGTAATGCTTACAATCAAGCAGTTTGTAAGTAATTTGTAGACTGTGTATAATAAAGTGTACATTATTGTGTCAATAATTGGTGTTATAATTGTTTAATAACAATCATCCAAGATTAAGCAGAGCGTGCGTAAGTGATTTAAATAAATATGATTTTTTAAACAGCGCAAGTTTTATTTTAACAAATCGTAAAGACTAGGTTACTTACAATTTTTTACTTCCTATTCGTTTCCTAACTTTAAATAAAACGATTTTATTTGATAAAGGTTTTACGACCATTTCGTTTATGTTATTTCGTTTTATAAGTCATGTGAAATGTGCTGGAAATATGTTCTTAATTTTTGTACTGAATTTAGTGCAAACAGTTTTTTGTATAGATCATTTAGAAGGATGGAATTACATAAATCTTCATTGCAGGGATAATGATAATCAGCCTGTGGATTGGTAAATAATATCTACTTACTTTCGCATGACTAAACTTTAATTGATATTTTCATTGTAGCCTTAGACAATAATAAAGCACAGTTAAAAATAAAACAGTAGCATTAATATTTATTTTGAAAATTAAACGTGATCAAAATCTTCAAAATCATGTCAAATGAATAATTTGAATTAGAATAATGCATGTGCATTATTCTATAAGTTATTTCCTTAGGTGGTACATGTACAAGCCCCCCGTGGACATGATTCCGTTTTTGACGATGCCGCGGAATTTTTCCTTCATAACGCCAGATACGGGCGGGCGGTGGCGCTCCTCGGGAACAGTCATCACATCGAACTCGATGCTGCAGCACACCCTTTCGCCTCTCTTATAGGGTGAGTGGAAGGAATGTTTCATTTTCGCTATTAGGCAATGGCTAAACAGAGACCATGCCACGAAAGAAGTCCGTGGCATAACACGCAACTAAAATTTTTGATTCCTTGTGGAGGATTCTTTGGGTAGAGCTAAAACAAGCCGCATGGGCTGATGCAATTCAAAGGTTTTAAATTAGTGTCTAGTGGTTTTTAGTGTTCAAATTTGGTGTTTATTTGTGCAGTGAAGTGCCGCAAAGTGATCCTAATAATAAGAATCGTTGGATTGTATCGTTTTTAACACTGCTATTGTGTGTCGAGTGAGTTGTCTCGTGACAACTTGCTTGGACCAAATAGAGTCGTAAAACCTGTGATTGCTTTTAGAGTGATATCCGCTGAATCCGTAGGTCGATAAAAAAGTTGGCGGTCTTGTACCCGCGTGCCGCGTTAAGGTGACGCGTAGGACACACTAGCGACGCCAAATGATTGGCTACTAAACCGGATCTATTTTAAACAAAGTCGGAGTTACATCCTCTCGGCAAACATATATACTATTTATTAAGTAACAATGAAAAAATGTTGGGTCCAACGCGTACGCGGAAAATTGATTCACGCCAAAAGCGGCCACACTTGGCGTGAATCATTTTTTTGCGTACATAAACGGACCTAACATTTTTGCATGGCTATTTAATAAATAGTATAAGTGTTTACCAAGAGGTTGTAACCCCGAAATCGTTTAAAATAGATCCGGTTTAGTAGCTAAAAATTAAAATCGATTGGCGTCGCTAGTGTGCCATACCCGTCGCCTTAAACCGTTGGTCTTGCACCCGATCACTCTTCGGTCGTGTCTCACCGGTGTCCCATCGGATTATGAGGGCAAGGGAATAGAGAGTGCACTTATGTTTGCGCACACACTTGAGCACTATAATAAATCCGACGTAAGTGGCTGATCGTTGAAATTGGCCGCCTTAGCCGAAATCGGTTGGAGGATATTATGGTGTTTACTGGGAAATGGGAAGAAAAATGAAATAATATTTAGTTTAACTAGATTATATAGATATTTATTTTAAACATAAACATAATCTTCTTTTGATTCAATTACAGCCTACCTACACGGATTACCTTGCCGTGGTAGTGTACGAAAGCGGGAACGGCACTGAAGAAAAATCGGCGATGGGCGTGATGATGGCAGACGAGCTAGGCGGTGTCTGGATTGGGCATACCATACCAGGACTATTAGACTTCACCAGTGAGTTTTTATTCAATCCTATGACGTACACGAAATGATACGACTGTTTTGATCACTTAAACCATCGGTAGGCAGCGGCATGACTGTGCTCCGGCATTGTTGATGTCTATGAGCGGCGGTTACCGTTTACCATCACGATGGGCCGCAAGCTCGTCTACCTATGTACTATAAGCAATAAAAAAAAACCGTGTATTTAGTCACCAATACAATTACAGTTCGACATAAAATCAATCAACAGAACAAAATATCGTGGTAGGTATGAATGCGGTGCGAGCGACGTGAGCGACGGTAAATCGGTACATACGTGTGTCTTGCAGGGCGCTCTCGGCTCACTTTCCGTATAATAAAAGGTTCTCTGTGGCTCACTGCCGGCCGCGGGCCGACATTCGGCGTTCGTGAGACGATCTTCTCGCAACGCAGGCGGGGGAGAGGAGGTAAAGGCGAGGGCGGGGACCGTACGAGTTGCTATGAAAGGAATCGGTGCGTTCCTAAATATTCGGTAGATATTTTGGATATCGGGGAAATCAAGCGAAATTTAAAAAAACTTTGAATGCAGTTTTTTTATACTACGTCGGTAGCAAACAAGCGTGCGGCTAGCCTGATGGTAAGCGATTACCGCAGCCTATAGACGTCTGCAACTCCAGAGGACCTGCATACGCGCTGTCGAACCTTTTGAAACCTTAACACTCCTTTTTTGATGAACCTTATGCTGTATTCCACCGGGAAAACCTCTGATGTCAGCTCATTCCACAGCCGGAGCGTTCGCGGGAGGACAATCCTCTGGAACCGTACTTCGTAGGTACGTTCTTTAAAATAAAAGAAGTCTTCTTTAAGTAAAACGTGCTAACTTAAGGATTTGAGGTAGTTTCCATCCAGGGTCCAATCTAATTAGATTACCTACTTTATACAAGATATCGGAAGATACGGCACGTCTCTTCAATCAGAAAACTGAAATCGGGCTTGATGCACAACTACATGCACACATACTCACAGCTCTAAGACACATGGTTTAAAGTTTTACGATATTGGAAGATAGAGACAAATCTATTTTTTGACATAAGCGTGAGTGAGTTAAGCGTGCTTCGCGCAGCTATGCTTTAGAGTTGAGTCCTGTCAAAACGACTTAAAAGGAATCAACTCGTCACACATTAATATATCGTATATTTCTATCTCGCTCGGCAGAATGGTGACCAAAACATTAATGAATTTAGAAATATCACGAGAAATTAAAACTTTTCTTTTACTTGTGAGTGAAATGTGAATCCATGAGATTTGATATATCTTTTTGAATAATTTGTACAACTCGTAAAATGGCACTTTGGACCGCTTGTCATTGTTGAATTTGCGACTGCGTGCAATTAGGCGTCGGGGACCTAATTTAAGCGGTCCACGAGATTGAGGCGAGTCCTCTATCTTCCGCTATTTTGATTTCATCTAAGACAGCCACACATCAAAGTATATATAAGCAGAAAAAATATGACATGTGTAATCAGACGTTGGAATTAGTTCCAATGAATTTAAATGTAATTTAGAGACAATAGAGAACACCTCTTGCACACTAGATTTAATGACAAAGGGGAAGTCTGGGCATTTAAATATTGTTCATCAAAATATACAGGGCTTCTCCGGTAAAGATTTGGAATTGGAACTTTTTTTAAATAAAATGAATATACATGTCCTCTGTGTTACTGAACACTGGTTGAGGCAACATGAACTTATTATTAATATTGATAATTATAAAGTCATAAGTGCGTTCACAAGAAAGTCGGCCAGTAGGGGTGGGTCACTTATATTATTACATAATTCATTAAAAGCAAAGGAGCGCAAAGACATAGTCGCACTTTCAACTGAACGAACTATTGAACTATCTTGTGTAGAGATTGAACGGTTTATCATTATTTGTGTATACAGACCTCCCTCTGGTAACTACAATAACTTTGAATCTGCCATGGAGGAGGTGCTGAGAAAAGCAACTAATTGCAACAAGCAAGTAATTGTATGTGGGGATTTCAATATTAACATCTTTAGAACACAGTCAAAGTTCGGGTATGCTTCTTAATCTATTTAAATCTTTTGATTTACGCCATCTGTTTAATGACCCTACACGCATTACCCCCACATCAGCTACTTGTATTGATAAATATTTCTGTAATTGTAAGGCGATTAAAAAATCAATAATAAATTTTATAAATTCAGACCATACAGGACAGATAGCTGTTTTTGAACACCGTCATGCAACTGCTTCCTCTTCTTTTGTCTATAGGCCAATCACCACTAGTCGTGTGGAAAAATTTAAGGAAAATGTTGAAAACAACGTTTCCCTGATGCAAGTAAGTAAGTATGCTAATATTGATGAACTTTACAATACTTTGTTTAATGTTATTGAAAAGGAGTTTGAAGTAATTTTTACTAAGAAACAAGTCAAAGTAGACAATACTAAAACAATTTTTAGCGATTGGGCTACTAAAGGCATCTTCAAAAGCAGGCGCACTTTATTTGAATTATATAACATTAAAGCTAACTCCAATGATCCTACAATAACTGAACATGTTAGAAACTATTCCAAGCTATTTAAAAAAGTCTGCGCAATAGCAAAAGCGAATTATTTAAAAGATAAAATTAAAAATTCAAATAATAAAATCAAAGCCACTTGGAATATGATTAATAAAGAGACTTGCAAAAATACTACTCAAGACCTCAAGTACTCTTTGAAAATTGATAATAAACAACTCAACGAGGACGTAGAAATAGCAAAGGCATTTGAATCATACTTTGCTAATATACCTCTTATTACCACTAGTAACTTAAATTCTAGTCCTCAGCTTGCTAATTGTCTTCTTCAATCCAGTGTGGATGAGTGCTTGACTTCTTTTAGTTTCCATCACATCAACCCGGAAACTATACTTAAAACTTTTAAAGACATCAACGTAAAGAAAACAGAAGATTTGTGGGGAATATCAGTAGAAATATTAAAGAATATAATAAAAATCATTGCTCCATATTTAGCTGTAATATTTAATGAATGCGTAGATATTGGTCAATTTCCAAATCTGATGAAATATAGCAAAGTTCTACCACTTTTCAAATCAGGTGATAGAAGTGACCCATCTAATTACAGACCAATATCCATTTTACCTGCCCTTAGTAAAATATATGAAAAAGTTATATTCCATCAATTATTGGGTCATTTTAATCTAAACAAATTATTGCATAATAAACAATTTGGATTTACTAAAGGCAAATCTACTACTGATGCGGGAGTTGCACTCATCAAGCACATTTTTGATGCATGGCAAAATAAGCAAGATGCTGTAGGTATATTTTGTGACCTATCCAAAGCATTCGACTGCGTTAATCACCAAACATTATTAATGAAGCTACAGCATTACGGCCTCACAGATAGCTCTCTGAGCTTAGTACGGTCATACCTAAGTGATAGAATTCAAAAAGTCAATGTTAATGGAACTAACTCTCCTGGCGCCCTTTTACAGATGGGAGTGCCCCAGGGCTCGATATTGGGGCCCTTACTGTTTATTATATATGTAAATGACCTACCTTACTTTACTAAAAACTTGTGTGACATAGTATTATTTGCAGATGATACTTCCTTAATTTTTAAAACTAATAGACATAAAGATAACTTTGACGATGTAAATAATGCTCTCACTCAAGTGCTACATTGGTTTACTGTAAATAATTTACTTCTCAATGCTAAAAAAACTAAATGTGTCAAATTTACATTGCCCAACGTAAGACAGGTCAGCACTAGGATTAATATGAATAGTCAAAATGTTGAAGTAATTAATTCTACAGTCTTTCTAGGCGTCACGTTAGACTCAAAATTACAGTGGGGTTCTCATATTGCAGCCCTGGCAGGGAGACTTAGTTCGGCTGCATATGCAGTCAAAAAAATAAGACATCTGACCGATATTGAAGCAGCCAGACTTGTGTATTTCAGTTATTTCCATAGCGTTATGTCTTATGGTCTGCTGTTATGGGGCTCTGCGGCTGATATTCAAGCTATTTTTGTGCTACAGAAACGAGCTGTCAGGGCCATATACGGACTTAGGCCACGAGACTCGCTTAGAAACTTGTTCAAAGAAATTAACATTTTAACATTAGCATCACAGTACATCTTTGACTGTATTAATTTTGACGAAAATCCGACAACCATAACCTAAATACTAGAAATAAACACAAGCTTGCTGTTCCACATCTCAGACTTCATAAGATTGGTAATTCATTCGTAGGAATGAGTATTAAAATATTTAATAAGTTACCACAAAAGCTTGTTGATTTACCAATGCCTAAATTTAAAACACATGTTAAAAATTATTTAATGGCAAAAGCCTATTATACAGTTAATGATTACTTAAATGACAAGAATTTGTGGAAATGATAAACTGTTCGCCTACACCCATGATACTGTACTTAAAAAAATTTGGTGATTAAAAAGAGTAACTGGCGAGTTTCTTGCCGGATCTTCTCGTCAGAATCAACTTTCCGATTCCGGTGGTAGAATCACATTATATTTATTAATATCTTAGTATATTTTTTGTATCGACATATATGTTTAATTACATGTATAATATACATAGCTATTATTTATATTTTTTTCATGTATGACGATTTGTAAGAGCTGTATATAAGCCTATGCAAATAAAGAACTTTTGAATTTTGAATTTTTTTGAATACAAAACTGTCACATTTCTTCATTCGATTTCCACACGTTCGGTACAATATCAATTGAGGAATGTTGACAGATTGCACTAACCTGATATGTGTCTGTCTGTGTGTGTACTAACTGTTGTAAAGTTTAATTGCATTCCATTTGTTTTTCATTACAGAAGATCGACCAATATTTCCCGAGAGTGAGAGCCAGAATGGGCACCTTCTCACTTGCCTATCCCTGGACCTCATCACCCTGAACGAAGTGGCTCTACACATCCGCCAGATAGCGCCGCGGTTCACCCGCATCCAGGTGCCGGACCTCATGAGATCGTACCTGCCGGCGTGGAACTTACTGCAGGGATCAGATTGGAAAGGATTCGATAATATAGTGAAAAAGTAATGGCTTTTTTATAGTGACACAGTATGAATGAATGATATTAATGAAACATGAATGAAACATTTCATTCATTTTTCTGTATCTAGAGCTTAGAAGCATACGGGCGGATATGCAGATCGGCCAAATTTTTTTTATTGCTTAGTAAAGAAAAGCGCTTCTTTCTCATTCTATATCACTGTGAGGAGTATTTCTATCTCTTTTCTGGGCAAAGATAATTTAGTGCATAATGTCGGTTCTAACAGCTTTTTTAAATTTGTTAGAACCTTAAGGTTTTATTTTTACTTACACCCCTCTGCGTCTTCAATGCTGCATTTTATTTTTGGTGGATTGATAGTTTGGCCCTTATGCCAAAACATTTTAATCGCACAAAGGCTACGTAACAGAAGTCACGCCTTTATGGTCCAAACAGTTATTTAATATATTCTTCCTAACTAAATTTCCGACATTATGCATCTAAGATTCCTTTACACAACATTAAAACGGTTGTAAATAAACGGCTTTATGCCTTTAGTTTTAGTAACTTTGTACATGCATTGGTGGGCCAATGTAAAAATTGAGCGTTATGGATGTGGAGTATTCAAATTATGGCGCCAAAAAGTCACCGACAACGGGCATTATCTATTAGTCACGACGCGTCCACTATACTCGAAACTGAAATTCAATACCAAAAAAACTACGACAGATACGTCACTATCAAATCTATCAATGTCACTTATGTCATTGTCAAATCAAGTTTTCAGGTTTGGTCAACCTTTTTGATGTATGCTTCTTTTCTTAGTTATAGGCTGGCCCAATTCATAATGAGGATTTTCTCAAAAAATAGAAACTAAATTACATACTATATTTTCAAGTCAACCAACATTGATAAAATTTTATTTTAAAAAACTTTAACAAATTGAATCACCCACTAACACCCACGAAAATGTGGCATAGTATTAAGACAGTATGGAAAAGTTTTAACTGAATTATTTTTTTATTTTTGATGTTTTGACAAAGTGGGTAGTTAACAGTCGAAGTCAGTCGAAAGTCTCAGTTACCTACTCAATAAAACAGGGGCGTTTAGCGTTTTATAGACCTATGGATTCTGCCGAGACTACTTAACGAAATCGCAGGTTTTAAGACTCTCATATGTCCTAGCAAGTTGTTCACGTGACAACTCATTAATTACATAATAGCAGTGTTTAAAACGATGTAAATCAACGATTCTTAATATAAATATCGCTGCGGCACTTCACTGCACGAAACAACAACATGTTAGTTCAAATGTTGTACCAAATGTTATTAACACCTGAAGGTACACAAGCGTATTACCAACTTTTCTATCAAACATTAATGATGATCAAGTTTTTATTAAAGCGTCTTGTATTTATGTAAAAATAAGTCGATAAAATTAGTTCTTTAAATTATAGAATCAAAATTACCAATAAATAAATTATGTCAGCGCATGTTTATAAAAAATAGGTATATACTATTGTAACACAAGTGCTTAAGCTACTTAGTACGGAATCAGGTCAATGTATGAGATGTTGTGAGAATTATTATTATTATATTATTGTACGATCATTTTATTGCAGTAGGAACATTGTAGTAACTTTTTTGGTCTTGAATTCCTGTTTCGGGTATAGATGAGTTTAAGTGTAATGAAATGCGTTGTGATTGGTCGTTGCGCGATCCAATGTCTTGCCATCTGTCACTTTGCTCAAGTTCTTAAGTTTCAAAAGAAAGAAGGCATGAAATCTTTAACCAATTCTGGAAAAAATGTCAGTGTTGGGAACAAACGTCGCCAATACATAGCAAGCTCTGTGGAAATCATTAAACGGGTTATGACAACCAGCGGCATTTTACAGACAGATAGACGAAAGTTTTCGTATACCTATATACAATTTTACAACTGATATTTAGTTTCCTACGACATTTATCACTAATACATAGTTTTAGTGATATATGTCGTATGAAAATAAATGTCACGAGCAAGAAAACTGGGCTCCATACAAAAAAACTATGTTTTAGTGATATATGTCGTATGATAATAAATGTCACGAGCACGAGAATTGGAACCCTATTCTCGTGCTCGTGATATTTTGAAAACATGGCGGATATCACCTGAAAACCATACAGAAAAACTATGTTTTAGTAATATATATCGTATGAAAATAATTGTCACGAGCACGAGAATTGGGCTTTTGGGCTCCTGGATTCAATAACAGACAAACTGTACGTAAAGTAATGTTTCTGAATACCCTTTCAATTGGTGTGAAGTTTCTGAGAGTCAGTTTAGAGAAAAAACTTGATGTTCCAGCCAACAATTCACAGGATCATATTATTGAATCGGTTAAGAATCATATTAATTCATATCCTGCTTATGAGAGACACTATTCGCGTGAAAAAAGTAGCAAAAAATATGTGGGGCCTGATTTAAATATTCCATTCATGTACCAAGAATACCAAGAAGCTATGAATGAAAAACGAACTCTTTCTAAACATTAGAATTTTAATAACTCTTTCTAAACATTTCTAAATACGAGAATTGCTAAACGGTAAATTTTTAACACCAAATTCAGCAATCTCAGTTTCAAATTACCTTCTTCGCATCTTCGCATGCTGTATTTTAAACAAAACTTTTCTGAAGAATGATAAGGTGCGTGCGTACGCCTACGTTGGCACGGCTATGTCCTGCGAAAACCAGACAGCTACGTTCGAAACCACTGGCCATGCAACCACTACCGGGCCCCGGCAGAAGGGGTAGACCTAGAAAGGTGTGACTTGACGTCGTAAGGGTGGACATGCATGCCAATAAATTGACTAAATTGGATGCACATCGTTCACATCGATCGTGCCAAGTAGAGGAGTAGAAGCAGGACAGCGGACCCCGGGCTCCGAAGCGACGGCTTGGGACGCAACCGGGACTAAACGCTAAGATGATGATGATGATCTTTTGTGCGTAACTTTACCAAAAAATCAACTTCCCTAAAAATTTGCCGCAAGTGAGAAACACTGAGAAACCTATATCTACTGCAAAGTATAATGATTACTCTTTTGAAATGGGTTCCTACGAAATTTCATGCCTTCATCATAAAAATCTGCCTCATAACGGAAATATCCCCGACTTTCCAGCAATTAAACTTACTTACTTTAATAAATTATTGTTAATTCAATATTTAATTTTCTCTCAATTTTTTATATGAAAATTTGATTGTTGATTATATTTACAATAGTTTTTGTGACGAGATATCCGTCTTTTTGCTTAAATCTCCACAGTTAAAATGAACACAATAAGTTCACTTTTGCAATTACGTCCTGTTAAGTTTTAGTTAACGCTGATTTTTTTTTGGCATAACGTTATATTTGGAAAAAGTCCCTCACACAAAATTACAAAAATTAGAGGCATAAAGCCGTATGGGCATATACGAATGAGCAGAACAAATTACTTTAGTAATTATAGTGGCATAAAGGCGGATGTCATATTTTTTTTAAAAAAAGGTAATTTACTCTTTTAATGAACATTGTTTTCAAATTTTAATTATAGAGCTAATAAAGAACTTATTTTAGCCAAATAAATACAAAGAAATCATTTATATGTTGTGTATACTTATTAAAATATTTGCAGATAAAATTGAATTTTTATTTTACTCTCTCCTGTAAAATTGGCAAAATCATTATCCGCCCTAATGCTTCTAAGCTCTAGGTATATCGGCTCTTATCAGCGTAATGGTAAGCAAGAAAAGAGCCCACGTTGCAGTTACAACGGACGCGATATCAAGGCATCACCTCTGTTGGGACTGCCATACTTGCCCGCGAGATGCTTCTTCACGCTTCGTTCGGTTCGGTTTTGTAATAAAATGATTTACATACAGGGTTATAGTTACCTAAAGAATTTGCAGAGGGCTTTTGAATATATTGCTACGCCTCTGCATGATGAGTCGGAATTAGGTAGATTTATTTATGCACTTAATATCGATCTTCCCGAGTTTTGTAATACTTACTTACTACGCTGGCTCAGCGACCCGAAGTGGATCTTGGCCTCCAACACGAGATTTCACCATTCCGGTCTGTTTTCGGCCATCTGTCGTCAGTTCGGCCGTTGTAGGTGGGCAAGATCTTATTAAGGTGACGGGTAGGGCACACTAGCGACGCCAATAGATTTTAATTTTTAGCTACTAAACCGGATCTATGTATTTTAATTTTCTATGTATTTCAATTTCGTGGTTACAACCTTTTGGAAAACATTTATCATCATCATCAGCCCATTTAAGTCTGCTGGGGCACGGGCTTCCCTCAATCACATCAGGGGTAATTGCCATACTCACCACTCTTGGCAGACGGGTTGGCGAGGAAAATATTTATACTATTTATTAAATAACTATGCACAAATTTTGGGTCCACTGCGTACGCGAAAAATTGATTACATAATAATTTGAATTTGACCTTGGGATTTGTAATGGACATGCTACAATCACATTTTGGCCGAAGGCCGTATTTTTATTAACATTTCCGACGATAGTAGCAAAAATCAATACACTTGATCCGAGTACTAAAGATAACAAAGACGAACGTGGATTTTATCATTACTATTAGAGTGACTGGTAATTGCTGAATCGGCTGGTAGAAGAACCGGGAAGAAAGGAATGCTAAATAATGCTTTCTTGTTTCTATTTCAGTCGGCTTGATCACTTGTAGACAAGAAGCTTATACTTTATTCGGCATTTTATGTCTCTTAGGACAGTTAACAGGATGAAAAGGGAGATAACTAATTTATTATATATTCCAGATTACATTTCATAAAAATGGACACAAATAGACCAGACAGGTTGGATTTCAGTACCCAGAATAAAACTTTACGAGCAACATTAATGGTGCGGAAGCCAGGAGAAAATAACACACTTTACAAAAAATTTGCACAGGAGAAGAAGCTGGTGCTAGATGTGTACGGGAAGAGCAGAAGCTTGAAGGCTATGTGTCTGGAGGACTACGGGTAAGATCTAACACACGTTGCATAGTAGGTTAAGGTGACGGGTAGGGCACACTAGCGACGCCAATCGATTTTAATTGTTAGCTACTAAACTGGATCTATTTTAAACAATTTTGGGGTTACAACCTCTCGGCATACACTTATACTATTTATTAAATAACCATGCACGAATGTTGGGTCCGTCTTTGTACTCGAAAAATTGATTCACGCTGAAAGTGGTCGCTTTTGGCGGTAATAAATTATTCGCGTGGTCAGGAGCACTGGTCAGACGACCAATTTTGCGCCCCCCGGTGTCTACGAATTCTGCCTGATTACCTATGGCAACCGGGGCTCCCTCTTTGAGCA
>CM032476.1:1066866-1082240 GCA_019059595.1 Marasmia exigua
TAATTCTATAAATATATTAAAAAATATATATTGTAACGGTCTTACAGGGTGCATGTATTTACTGGACCCATTTTTTATAACATCTCAAATGTGTAATAAACATGTATGCAATGAATAAATAAATAGAATTGGCCGGCTCGACGGGGGGGATACCATGGCCTCACAGAAAACCGGCGTGCGCAGCATCTGTGCTGTATTCGCTGCGTAAGTTACGGCCTAATCCGTGGAAAGGGGGGTTTAAAGGTAGGCCGCGCACAGCAATCGCTTACAATTAGGTGATCCGTCTACTCTTCTGCCATATATCACATTAAAAAAAAACGAATACATTATAGCATCCTATAGACTGTGGGAGAGCTACGCTTCGGCACGAATGGGGCGGCTAGACCGGAGTGATACCATGACCTCACAGAAAACTGGCGTGTAGCAGTGTCTCTACTGTTTTTCGCATACAAAGTCAAAGTCAAATAATTCTTTATTTCCATAGGCTTGTACACAGCACTTACAAATCGTCATACATTTGAATGACTTAAAACTATTTATAAGTACTTATGTATAATTTACATGTTAATACATATATATGTTGATACATAAAATATACTAAAGAAATAAATAAACATAATGCGATTCTACCACCGGCTCGAAAAGTTGTTTCTGGTCGAGAAGATCCGGCAAGAAACTCGCCAGTTACAATTGAGGGTACCCGAAGCCTAATCCGGGGAAAGGGGGGAAAAGGTTAAGGGTTGGTAGCGCACTTGTGACTCCACTGGTGTCGCGGGTGTCTATGGGCGGCGGCAATCGCTATTGCTCGTCTGCCGACTATCACATAAAAGGAAACCGTATGTCTGTGGAAACGATGCCGCGTCATCTGTTCTGCCGCAGTTTAAGTACTGGGTGGTACAGGTCTGCCGTCGCGGCGGGTTGTACTGAGTACATAGTCCTTACAGGTCCTACTGGTCTAGCTCCCTATTTTATTGTGTATTTTATGTTTTCTAAACTTTATCATGTTCAACGAGCTCGTTGATCCGGGACCGGTCGCTGTTAATGGAGTACCTCTCGAAGTTGTTCAGGAATATGTCTATCTAGGACAAACGCTCCAATTAGGCAGAAACAACTTCGAGAGAGAAGCCAATAGAAGAATTCAGCTAGGCTGGGCAGCATTTGGTAAACTTCGTCAAGTCTTCTCGTCACCCATCCCTCAAAGTCTTAAGTCGAAAGTCTTCGACCAGTGCGTCCTTCCAGTCATGACTTACGGTGCCGAGACGTACGTGGACACTCACGGCTGGACTAGTCCACCGGTTCAAAGTCGCTCAAAGAGCAATGGAAAGGGCTATGCTTGGAGTATCTCTGAAGGACCGCATCAGAAATGATGTAATCCGGCAGAGAACCAGAGTCACCGACATAGCCAACCGAATCAGCAAACTGAATTGGCAGTGGGCTGGTTATATTAGCCGCAGAACTGACAGCCGTTGAAGCCGTAAAGTCCTTGAGTGGAGACCGCGACTCGGTAATTCGGACATTCGAAGGCTGGCTGGTGTGGGCTGGATGAGATTGGCCGAAAATCAGGAGCAGTGGCGTGCATTAGGGGAGACCTATGTCCAGCAGTGGACGAGTGTGGGTTGCTGATGAAACTTTATCATTATCTACTTATCTACAACTTGTTCTGAGTGGAGAGGAATGTTCATGAGAACGTGCGCGTTATTAACGGGAGGTCGTAGTTTTGAAACCTAGTGTGCACCTCTGCATTTGCATTAAAAGTGCATATTTCTGATATTGCTGAAACGTGTAACCATGGTTTAGTTTAGTGTTGCGGAACTATCGATAGTTTACCTTTCGATTGTTGATCTCTAAAATCATTCAGCTATCGATAGTAATTTCGATATTAAATATTGCTACTGGTTAAAATAGTTATCGATGCTATCGATAGTAAAATTTGATCAATAATATTGATAACGCCAATATCATCGACACTGTCAATTGTTTAATGCTCTATCTGCTCGTCTGTTTGTCCCTTTACTCTATGTAACTAATAAAAATGTGGTGCTCACCTTATAACATTACTTCCTTCCCCTATTACGAATACGATATTTCTTTCCTCTACCCAAGAGTTGTCTGGAAGAAATCGCTACGACCGATAAGACCGCCTTATTGTACTGTCTGTTGTTGTTGTATCATGCTTGTATTTTCTTTTTGTGCAATAAAGAATATCTATCTATCTATTACTTAACTGTTATTATTTGCCCTTCACCGGTTAAAATGCAGTTAAATAATACAATATTTATCAATTATTATATGATTGAATACCCTTTGGTCTAGTGGTTTAAGTAGGGTCCTGTGTTCGATTCCCAGGTCAAGCAAAAGTAGTATGTTTCTCATCATCAATCCGCATTTGGCAAGCGTGGTGATTAACCCTCATCCCATCGTAGTAGCGATGAATTGATTTCTATGATGAAGGCCTTTGCCATGCAGTGGGACAGTACCTATACATGATTTTATTTTACTACCTATAAGATTCTTGACAGTTAAGTGTGATGATAGATAACATATAAGCGCTGTCAAATCCAGTTCACTTATCAACCTCGCGATCAATTCGTTCTCTTTGTTGCTCGTTATTGTGTTAGAAACAATACAATTTATTGTGTGTAATAGTATTTAAGATGACGCAGATAAAATTCTTATTAGAGATTTGCAGTTATTTAACAGCGTCTATAAGGGCTATGAGGCAGTTAAATTCCTACTCTCAGAGAACGAAGATAAAAAGGCAAACTATCGATAAACAATTAAGTTACTTAATTGTTTTTTTTGTTACCTACTTGTGCTCTGATTTCTACAAAATTGTGAAATTTCATAAGTTAAGGAGAAATTTTTTTTTTTATTTATTCAATTAATTGTACAACTAATATTAGTTACCCCATTGGGATAGTGTAGATTACTTACTTAGCTTGATTAATTTATCACTAAAATAAGTAACAAATAAAGTAGTCTTTGTGAATTCAGTCAAAGAGCAGCCAAACACGTCGACAGTTCCAAGCCACTTCGTTTAATATTAACGCATTCATTTTATCATCACTTTTATTAATGCTATATTAGGGTTGTAATCATTAAAATTAAGTTTAGAAACCTTGGATACTAAAATTTGACAGTGAAATTATTTCACCAACTGATTCTATCTTTACAGGTCAGTCACCTAATGCGATAGAATATACTATACAATTTTTTCACTATAAAATCTCAAATAATGTTAGGTATTTTCTTATAGCTAACAATAAAAAGCGCGGCTCTTACGAATTGACGAGAAAAATTCAAAGGGTCTACTAATTCCAATATAATTATCGTTATTAAAGTAATTCCATAAAGTCCATGATAAAGCTCAATGGCAATCTTTTTTTTTTGGGCAAAACAATCGCGCCTAGTGGAAATCGACGATGTCTAAGATGATACGCGTTTGCCTAAAAGACGCCTGTTCACTCTTGCCTTAAAGATATTCAGATTAAAGTGGCCAGGAAAACTAGACTTCGGCTTATAACCTATGGCAGGGCGGCATCCTAAGTCTATGATGGCAACCTATAGGTGCTCCAGAAACTATAGTGAGTTTTTAGTAGTGATGCGAGTACTACTTTTACCGAGTTACAGAGTACCGAGTTTACTCGGTACAAAGCTCCTCACACCGAGTACTCGGCCGAGTTACTCGGTTCAGTTTTGAGACACAAAAACTTCTTCTTTTCAGAATAAGTACTTTTTACGGACTCTGTGTGACCACAGAGTTAAAGTAAAATTACAAATAAAGTAAAATGGTAGTTACTTTATTTGTAATTTTACTTTAACTCTGTGGTCACACAGAGTTAAGGTAAGGTTAGTTATAGGTCACTATAACTAACCTTACGGAAACAAGCAATAGGATATTGAGTATAAATTTATAGGCTGAGATGAAATAGTTTAAACGGAACCCTAACAATCGCTATTAGCTCAAATATATACAAAAATGTTTATTGTTCCATCTGATCACTTGTAATGATCTGTCAGATGACAGCAACGGCATTCAGCCGACATCGTATAGCTCCGATAATAACTGATGATACGATAGCGATGTTGTGACCCAAGTTACATTTATAGTTAGTTGCTTACAAGATATTTTAACTTGATTCGTATACCAAAGGAATAAAATTCATAATTAAATAACAAGGTTAACGTCAGTGCACTGACTGTATGTCAAATAACCAACTCTAAGACAGTTTTACAATTTGATATCGAACTTTATGTGGTGAGAATAAAGTTGATAATATAACTGTTAAAGGTTTACTTTGATTTGGGGAGGTGTTGTGTGGTTTGTACTTAGTTAATAGGAAAAGTGAAAGTCTTGTTATAGTGTCAAGTTATCGGGAAGACAAAGGCATTTCAGGAAGATATTGCATCAGACCAATTTTCAGCGATCCGTAGCTGAGCACTTTCAAAACCCAGCAATTTTTGAAAATGCTGGCAGCAATTATCTATAGGTATTTGGGCCACCTTCAGTGATACCCAAGCTGTGATGTGCATGTGATGTCACCTGACATAAATATAGAACTTAGAACAGTTACTGGACAATGTATGACTACTGACAAAATTAAGTTAGTGTCCTAAGCTCCACCTCTAAGCCATTCCCAATGGCGTAGACTGTCCGCGTATATTTCCAGTGGCCTCAAACAAAAAGGATCAATACCCAAGATGTATTATTTATGTAATAAAGGAGAAAACGGATCTCCTAGTTTGCTATAAAATAAACCAATAGAATAAAATGCTCTCCAGTTGTAAAAAAATATAAAATACGCTCTCTTCCAGCAGGTTCGATTCAATTTACAGAACTTACGAGTATATAGTATTTCGACGATTTCTGAGAAACATCTCTCCTCGTTTGTGACTCTAATATAAATGGTTTGCATTGTGTCAGTGCGTTCACCTCTAAGCATCGTATCTGGCTGATCATGAGCGGTAGCGGGAGAGATAGCGTCGCGATAAATTTACTTTTCGTTTTGACTTTCTATACTACTTATAAGAAAAGAAGTACATCGTAAAGACAGCAGCAATGTTTTTAGTTAATCCGAAAACAGGAAACTCTTGCGCGATGTTATCGACACCTAGCGCCATCTATTGGTATAAGGTGGAACTAATGTCCTGAGGGCGGGCCACTAGCACAAAATAAATATCCACTAGTCTAATTTAATTATATTTACCCGCAAGATTGACCATTTTGGTGTGCATTGTGTCTGCGTTCACCTAGGGTTCGCGTGGTACTCTTTATTTAGTGCACTACATATACATACCTACCGCCTACTGATGCTGATCCATATACACAATACTGTTGTTGTAGTTATTGTTGTTAATATGCCCATAGTGACAGATGTTGTGCACTACAATCTGTCCGTCTCCTCAGATCAATTAATTGGAAAAAAAGACAAATGGTATACATTGACGTGTGGCTAGCCATATACGAGTACAAATCGTCGCTTTCACTACCGCTTCAGCTTGAATCCTACAATTATTTTCCACAACCTCTTTCATACGCCATTTTGAACTTACTTCATTATTGCCGTAAGAGCTTAATTCGCATAATACATTATCGGAGTCGTTACACTTTGACCGCTCAATGATCGTGGATTCGATTCCGTGACCTTTCCGTGGGAAGGAAAGTAAACTCTGTAAACGGCGACACTCCAGCATTGTAATCACGTTTTTATCTAACATGATTTGGTTTTTGTGCACCATTGAAGTGGGTGACTAGCTTTCGCGTCTGTACCATGTAGGATAGTATATTAACATACTAATCGACTGACCCACATAAGGGCAATACAAAAAGTGATTAGTGTAGTTACAATTAATTAAAAAGTAAAAGAAGAATTTCAATTAAAATATTGGTGTATTTATTTATTTTATACCGATTTAGAAGATCACTTCTGTGGCCACGAGGTCTTAGTTTTAAAGGTAAAGCAGCAACCCTCAGTTTCATTTGCTGCATTGGAGAAATGCACTCTAATTGGATGAGATCCCTGAAATAAAGTAAAAGAAATATAAGATTTTACTTGAGTGATTGTAAAAAGGCTTTCACTAGCGGAATGCTACGTTATGCCCGAGTAACAGGATAGTTTATTGTACATTATAGCGGATAAACGAGTAGATTTTAAATGTGGAAGAGCTACGCTTAGGCATGAATGGGCCGGCTCGACCGGAGTGATACCACTGCCTCACAGAAGACCGGCGTGAAGATGCGCCTGCGCTGTGTTTCGTCGTGTGAGTGAGGTTACAGGAGGCCCGATGGGGGGACCCCTTCCCGGTTGGCAGTGCACTTGTGACTCCACTGGTGTTCATGGGCGGCGGAATTGCTTACCATCAGGCTCTCATATAAAAAAAAAAGATGACACACCTGATGGTAACTAAGCAACGCCCCACATGGATATTTGCTTATTTTAACTCGAGGTTGACATGAGCCCAATCTTCGAGATTTTCGATATGAAAAAAACAATGCTGCATGTCGCACGAAAAGCACACAAAAAACTATGTTTTGTTATTTCAATTTTCGACAAATATCACAAGCACGAGATTTGGGCTCAAGATTCTTTGTTAGCCGGTTTTACTAAGGGAAATGTCTCTCATACTTACGGGAAGACATTTCAGTCCGAGCCGTGGGCCGAGCGAGCACTATCGCGAGCTAAAGGCTAGTGGTAAAGTAGGTTAGTAGATTAGTTAGTAGATTGTACGATGAAACCTAAGGTATAGGAGCTCAGAAATTATCCTTTACCTAATAACTATAACGGAAGAGCCTATTTATGAAACATCTATACTAAACAATTTTGGGGTTACAACCTCTCGGCAAACACTTAAATGTACTATTATAAGTAGGAGTTCATATGTTGATGTCGTGATAAAAGGGATCTCAGGGTTCGTAAATGAGTTCGTAGGCACGGTTAAGGTAGCACAGTATTATTTGGTTTATCACAAATACAGAATTACATGGAAACTTGCAAACAATCGTGGAATAATGATAAATACACGGGAGACTTCAAACGCGCGCGTCGCGGCCATAGGCGGACTGGCTGGGGCGCCCTCTGTCGGGCGTCGGGATAGCGCGGGTACGGAATATTGGCGGGAGGCTTGGGGTTTAAATAAGAACATCGTAGGGCGCGAAGTTTGAATGTGAGCGCGTTCGCTCGTGGCTCCCGTGTGTCAATCCCTTTGCGCTACAACCTCCCCCTCTGACCTAGACAAGCGCCCACGCGTCTTGGTCAGTCAAGAAAACGTTTTGGTCTACCTCGCTTTCGCTTCTCGTTGACTGGTGGCGGCGCTATGTCGCCCACGAATGGGGTCAACTGGGAAACGTGGTACCTGCCCAGAACTTCTCCACCGCTGAGTCTTTCCAGTACATAAGTGGTGGGACTAGCGGCCTCTCGAATGCGGTAGGGCCCGTCTCGTCGCGGTATGAACTTGGGTGTCTGACCACGGATCGTATCGTTACTCCCCTGAGTTTTGAGGAGTACGAGGTCCCCGGGAGAATAGTCAGGCGCATGGCGTCGACCCTCGTCAGCAAAACGTTTGTGGTTAGCTTGGACCTTTTCATGAACATCCCTGGCTTCGACCAGCACGGTCGACATCCGTTGAAGGTAGGGAGTAAGGCTGGTGACCGCATTGTCACTCTCTACAATGCTGCGCATATCTGAGACCACATCAGCTGGAGCACGCATCTCTCGGCCAAAGGTAAGGTAAGCTGGCGAGTATCCGGTGCTGCTGGTCACGGCTGAGTTCATCGCGAAACGTATCGCAGGCAAGTGCGTATCCCAAGTGTCATGATCCTTTCCCACTAAGATGGCGAGCTGAGGCTTCAGGTCACGGTTCTTCCTCTCGACTGGGTTTGCTTGAGGATGGTATACTGGTGACAGAGACTGGGTAATGCCAAACGCGTGGCATGCCTGCTGCATTACTTCGCTGATAAATTGGACACCGTTGTCACTCAAGACCCGCCTAGGTACACCATATCGTAGGAAGACTTCCGATATCAAAACCTTGGCACAATCCGAGCTGGTGGCGTTCTGCAGAGCAAACAATTCCACCCATCTGGAGCATGTGTCCTCCAGGATAAGAATCCACTTATTCTTCTCAGCGGTCTCTGGTAAAGGTCCGAAAAGGTCTACTGCAACGACTTCGAAGCGGCGGTTCGTTGCAGGCGTCTGCAATAGTCCAGCCGGCTTCCTGTTGTCGGCCTTATACCGCTGGCACTCCACGCATCTCTTCAGGTAACTGGCGACGTATTGTCGCATCCCTGGCCAGTAATATTTGGACTTCACACGACCTAAGGTTCGTTCCACGCCAAAGTGTCCGGCTGTCGGCGCATCATGGTATTCTGCGAGAACCTTCTCTCGTTCGTGGTCTGGTACAACGAGGCAAGCAGTTTCCTCGTCAGATTCCTCAGGTCCATACCTGTATAGTACACCGTCAGATATGATGTACCCCTTGTCGGACCAACACCTCCCCCTGAATGGATCGTCGGCTGATTCCAGATCTTCAACTATTTTGCGCAAGCTCAGGGTCCTTGAGCTGGTTGACCCTAACGTCGTTGGGACTTCTCGAAGGGAAATCCACTTCGGCATACTTCAAGTCGCATTGATCTTCGTCGGCGCAGGGGGGACGAGATAGTGTGTCCGCAATGGCATTCGATCTTCCTGGCGTATATTCGATTCGGAGGTTATACTCCTGCAGAGTGAGGGCCCACCTGGCTAAGCGACCACTAGGTGTCTTTACGGTCATGAGCCATCTTAGAGGCTGGTGGTCACTTTTTATTATAACTTCAGAGCCCTCTATGTAGCCTCTAAACTTATTGACAGCCCACACCACTGCTAAGGCCTCTCTCTCCGTTGTATTATAATTACGCTCGGCGCTATTCAGCAGCCGGCTCGCGTACTCCACGGGTCTTTCTTCGGGGCCCTCCCCCTGCATCAGCACTGCTCCGAGGCAGTACCCGCTGCTGTCAGTTCTGAGTGTGAACGGCATAGACTCATCAGCCTGACGTAGGATGGGAGCGGAAACTAGTAGCTGCTTGATGCGGTCGAAAGCCTCCTGTTGTTGAGTGGTCCACACCCACTTAGTGTCCTTCTTCAGGAGATTCGTCATAGGTCTGGCAACATCGGCGTAATTAGGAATGAATCGCCGGAACCAGCTGGACGTCTGCAGGAAAGTTTTCACCTGTTTGACATTTACTGGGGGTGACATGTTGGCAATCGCTTCAGTCTTTTCGGGATCTACCTTCACTCCACCCGGTACAATCACGTGGCCTAAAAACTTTACTGACTCCCTAGCAAAACAGCTCTTCTCACGATTCACACGCAGGTTGTACAGCGTAAGTCGGTTGAACACAGCGTCTAGATCTTTCAAGTGGCCCTCGAATGTTGGCGATAGGACGATGACGTCATCGAGATAGGTCAGCATACAGACGTCTGCTAACTCTTTGCCAGCTTTGAAACGATCCATTAGTCGCTGGAATGTCGCTCCAGAGTTTCGGAGACCCATAGGCATCCTTTTGAAGCGAAAACAACCGAGCGGGCTCACAAATGCCGTCTTATCTCGGTCCTGAAAATCTACATCCACCTGGAAGTACCCAGACCGGAGATCGCACGTCGTCATGAAGCTGGTGTTCTTGGCTGCGTGGAGGACATCTTCTATCCTCGGGAGCGGATATCGGTCAGGTTCGGTTACGGCGTTCAGCTTCCGGTAGTCTACACATAGCCTAACCCCTCCATCCTTCTTCGTCACGAGGACCACGTTGGCTGCCCAAGGGGAGTCGCATTCCTCTATCACATCAGCATCCAATAACTTCTGCAGCTCCTTCTCAAGTAATAATCTCTTACTTGGAGACATTCGGTAAGGCGGCGAAGCGATGGGCTCCTGGTGAGCATCGATCTTCAGATGATGGGTGGCATACTCTGTAGGAGGACCCACCTTGGCGAAGCGATCAGCTCTCCGCACCAGAAAAGCATTGAGCTGCATCCTCTGGTCAGTCGTCAACTTCGTGCCCTCGTCAACTCTGAGCAACAGACCTGTCGCCTCCACGTGAACGGAACCCACCTTGCTAGGGGTTGGTAGCTCGAAACCGGTGACAAATGGATGCCAGTTACGCGGCTCGTCGTTAAAACGCCAGCTGCTCTGCGGTAAGTCCAGCAGGATACAAGCTTGGGTGATGAAGTCCCTCCCCAGCAAGGTCCTCGTCTGCGCATCCGGAAATACCATGAACGTGGTAGGTATCACACGCCCATGTAACAAAACGTCCGTGACGCATTCGAGAGTTTCCCGTGTCTGCTGTGATCCATCAGCGAAACCCACGGTACGAAGTGATTTTTTAAACTTAATGCCAGCGCTCACAAGTATCTGATATAGCGAGTGACCCGCAATACAATGTGTGGCACCGGTGTCGAATATGGCCACACCCTTACGGTCTGCGACCCCGATCTCGACGGTAGGCCGCGGATCGTCGTTCTCGACAAACTGTGCGGTGCTAAAATCCGGCTTATTATTACCACTAGGTCCACTTCTGCAATTGCTGCATTTAGACCGAACTACTCCCAGCTGACCGCATCCGTAACAACGCACCTGGGTATCACTGCTCGTGTCGTTGGCACTGTCGACTTTAATCGGTTTTCTACGACAGTAATCCACTGTGTGCCCGAAAAGTTTACAATATACGCATTTGGGACGGGCGCGCTTTTGCCCCTCACTATCGGATGTTTTTGAAAATGAAACACGCAGGTCATTGACCTCGGGTGCTCTAGTCGGCTCAAACAAATTCCTATCGCGAGACTTCACCGATTTTGGAATATTATCAACAGGAGCAGCGGACAATGGGTTAACACGACTGGTCGTACGGTCATAGGAACGCAAAGGGTTAACTACACTGGGACCCGCGGTCGAACGGTTATCAAATAAATTCACGGGGCTCGTATAGTTATTATTAATGTTACTCACCTCCGCCAATGATTCCTCTACCAACCTGACCTTCGTTATAAGCGCCTCCAATCCGGCCACGGCGTCGCGAGGCACTCGTTTTCTTATCTTACGATCTAACAACCCGTAAACAATATCGAGTTTCATCTCTTCCGACACTACGTAAGGTAACTTGCATAACAACGCACGCACTTTAGAAACGAATACGTCCGCACGCTCGTGACCTTGCTCTAACGCGAAAACGTCACGGAATATTTTGTACGCGGGTCGCGGCACTCCGTACATTCCTCGTAGTCGTTGCAGGGCGTCAGACCACGACGACACCGTCGACTTGACGCCCTGCCACCAGACGGCAGCGTCATCCACCAGCAGCATGGGCAGGCCCCGCAGTGCATGCTCCTCACTGACGTTGGTGCACTCGCGGTACACCTCGATGGCGTCGATGAAGGCCTCGAGTTCGTCGGCGTCCTTGCTCCTTCCATCGAATCGCGCAGTGCACTTGGCAAAGTTGCCCGCGCGCTGTTGGTGGTTCGGCATGTCGGTGTTTTCGGTTCGCAGAGATGTAGAGGTGGGCTGTCTGTTACCGGACAGCATGCTCTCGATGAGAAGTCGATTCGCCTCCGCTTGGCTCTGGGTGATATTGGAGACAAGTGTTTGCAACATTTGCTCCGACATGGTAACGGTGGGCGACGATGTCGTTGCTCCTACCACCGTTGTGTTTACGTCGACGTCCGTATATTCCGTATCAGACTCCGACCCGTCGCGATCATCTCGTCTGGGTCTCCGTTTCGGTGGCATGGTGACCGGTTCAATTCCTCGGTCTCACACCGAACAGCACAGGTGATGATGCGAAGGTGGGTGGTGTTTTCTGCAACCAGACGCGTGGAGTAGAGTCGGCGACGCGCGGGAAAAAATGGACTCGCCCGTGTGTAATGTTCGTCGTGTTTTCTTGCACTTTGCACTGATTTGCCCCGGAAAACTCGCTGCAGACGGTTGCACGGGGTTACGGTGCACAATATTAGATGCAGTCCATGCAATTTCACTGTCGATTTTCACTAATTTCAATGCTCGCTACGTTTGCGAAAACCGTGCCCCGCTAGTTGGGCGTCACTATAAGTAGGTGTACTATGTTGATGTCGTGATAAAAGGGATCTCAGGGTTCGTAAATGAGTTCGTAGGCACGGTTAAGGTAGCACAGTATTATTTGGTTTATCACAAATACAGAATTACATGGAAACTTGCAAACAATCGTGAAATAATGATAAATACACGGGAGACTTCAAACGCGCGCGTCGCGGCCATAGGCGGACTGGCTGGGGCGCCCTCTGTCGGGCGTCGGGATAGCGCGGGTACGGAATATTGGCGGGAGGCTTGGGGTTTAAATAAGAACATCGTAGGGCGCGAAGTTTGAATGTGAGCGCGTTCGCTCGTGGCTCCCGTGTGTCAATCCCTTTGCGCTACACTATTTATTAAATCATCATCATCATCATTTCAGCCAATAGACGTCCACCACTGGACATAGGCCTCCCCCAATGTTCTCCACACAGATCGGTCCTGTGCCTCCCGCATCCAATGGATTCCCGCGATCTTCACCAGATCGTCGGTCCTTGTAGGAGGCCTGCCACGGCTGCCGATTGGCAATTTATTAAATAACCATGCACAAATGTTGGGTCCGTTTTTGTACGCGAAATATTGTTTCACGCCAAAAGCAGCCACTTTTGGCAGTAATAAAAAAATCAAGTGCAAAAGCAGACCAAACAGTTAACTATAAGTATTCAATAAATAGTATAAGTGTTTGCCGAGAGGTTAAACCCCGAAATTGTTTAAAATAGATCCGGTTTAGTTTGCTAAAAATTGAAATCGATTGGTGATTGAAAGCTACGGGTCAGGACGTGGTAAGAAATAGTGCAGGATCGATTGAGGTGGCCATCTCTAGTTTCGGAAGACAAGACTCAGTTCATGTCCCGGAGCCAGCAGAATAAGGTAGTTAATCGTAAGAAAGTAAATATTTCTACCATTATCTCGGCGGTGAAGGTAAACATCGTGAGGAAACCTGCACGTTTCGGATAGCTTCTGAAATGTGTAACCATGCTTCAGTTTGTCTGGTTCTCCTGTTAAAGGGTTGCAAAGGCCAGACGGCAGTCGCTTCACTGTAATGGGGGCGCGTGCGAAAAATCCGCAAGATGGCGTACTATGGGCCTGAGGTCCATCTTCAAGCTGATTGGGTTTTTTTAGATGTGATATGTCAAATTGTCAACTAACGAATAAATCAGCCAATGATCAATGATGTTGAAGTTGGACCTCGGTTCACAGGCACGCCATCTAGCGGATATTTCAATCGCGATAGCCCCGATTTCCAGACTCCCCAAATAATGATTCATGGTCCAAGGGTACCCCGGGCTCCAGAGCGACAGCTTTAGACGCAAACGGGAATTACACGCTAAGATGAGGAAGAATTTGTTGAAGAGATACTCACACTGACACCTTTCATCACATTCATGCTGAAGTCAAATTGTAATGTCTGACTGATATGCGGCTCCGCAGGACACATTAGCAAGTGGTCGGCGCAGGCGCGTTTGGTCGTCTTTTATGAGAGTCAGGCTTAGGTCTGGGTTAACCATCGCTGTGCTCATAACCATATCGTTTGCCGTGAAATCTGTGGAAAAGTACCGCAATTTTAACACATGCTAGCGGTCCGCCCTCACTACGTTTCGAGACATTAGTTCCACTTAACACCAATAGATGGCGCAAGGTGTCGATTACATCGCGCAAGCGTTTCACGTTTTCGGATTACGTATTAAGCATTCTGCAATTGTAAGTTACTTACCTCTTTATCAATAGTATAGATTTGTAAAGAACAAACGAAACGGACGCTCTGTTGTTGGTTTAAGCCCGTGATCTCGGGGTCCTGGGTTCGATTACCGGGTCGAGCAAAAAGTACGTTTCGAATTTTTCTAACATACCTCGGTTTTGTAATCAACAATCCGCATTATGTAAGCCTAATTGCATCATAGTAGCGGTGACTTGATTTCTATGATGGAGACCTTTGCCCTGCAGTGGGGACACTACTCAGAACGGTATTACAGATGAACATTCAAGTTATTTATGACCCCATTGATCTTATGATATTTAAGATCCATACATACATTATTATGTAGAATTACTGCAATTAGCTTTCTCAACATTTACGTATTACGTATAATACACAATAAAATTAACTTCTCGGAATAGCACGGGCCACCTTACACCTCATCTTCAAGTAAAACGCCCTGTTGGTCTAGTAGTTTAAGTACCGGGCCGTGATCTCGGAGTCCTGGGTTCGATTCCCGGGTCGAGCGAAATACTTTTCGCTCGAAACTTTTCGCAATTCGAAACACACTGTTTCGAATTTTTCGAACACAGCTCGGGTTTGTGATCACCAATCCGCATTCGGCAAGCGTGGTGATTAAGCCTAATAACCCATCATAGTAGATATGACCTGATTTCTATGATGGAGGCCTTTGCCCTGCAGTGGGACGGTTTATAGGCTGATACATCTTCAAGTGATTGCGGTCAAATGCTGTCGAAACATAAAAAATGAATATTATTATATTATAATATGATTTGTAATATTTGTATTGACTAATTATTTTAATCTAATTTATTTGTAATTTGTAAGTATTTATTTTTTTGTAAGTGTTTATTGCACATACATATAAATTTTGCTGATCCCCACACTAGGCAAGCCTGTCCTGTGGGGAACAGAATTAACAGGGTAAATTTACGGCACTTGTGGAGAAAAACAAGAAAATATATATTTATTATTAGGAACTTAAGGTGTTTACATAATATGCAGAAACGAAAACATCTAACAAAAATACAAGACGATCTGTTCATTACAGAAGCAAGGTTTAATGTGTGGGTGTGTTTTGTTGTTGATGTATGTTTGGTTGTTTGTATTGACTATTTTATAACTGTGGACATCTATAATTGTATTTAAGTTTATAATCATTGTTTCAATCGTAAATTCAATCATCATTTTGTGCACCGTAATGGTAGAACATGTTGAGCACTTTGCATGTATCTCACAACATTTTTTCTGTCCAACATGTTTTTCTCAGCAAATTAAATTTATCTTTATCTGTAATAAGATCATGTCATTTAATCCTTACTTGTACGAATCTGACGGTGACAGGGGTACTCGGCTTGCCGCTGCTCATCCTGCAGAAGCGAGGCGCGTTGCTGCAGCCCTCCACGTCCAAGCTGGCGTACCGCAGGCTGACGAGTCCACTGCAGAGTCCAAACATCATCAGCATAGTCCCTGCCCTGTTCCCGTTAACCTGGGTCGGCACAGTATGTCTTCTTTCTACATACGTCCAGGAGGCGGATCTTAAATGAACGGATGACGGTCAATTTCCGCTCCTTTTCAAATATGTCTT